>CM056060.1:128685391-128852605 GCA_029574335.1 Rana kukunoris
CTGACAGGAAGAGCTGTTTGACAGCAGATGCAATCCAGTGTGTTTTTATTCGGTGTCAAAAACACCTAGATGTATTCTTGTACCATGTTGTTGTGCTGTAAAATACAAAAATTCAATAAAATCTTTGTGAAACAAAAACATAGACATGTTCACCATGAATCCCAATGGCCCTAGTTCACGCCAGTGCAGTGCTGCATTTTTTTTTATATATGGAATGTGGCAAAACACAGAAAAAATGCCCCAGAATGCACATTATTATTATACAGGATTTATATAGCGCCAACAGTTTGCGCAGCGCTTTACATCAGGGAAGACAGTACAGTCACAATACAATTCAATACAGGAGGGATCAGAGGGCCCTACTCTTTAGAGCTTACATTCTAGAAGACATGTCCTAATTTAGAAAAAAAATTAGGAAAAAAATGACATAAAAAAAAAGCACAAATAAACACATCCGGAACACAGAAATTGTTCTGTGAATTAGCCTGAAGTGAGGGGAAATCTCCCAACTGACAACAATAAAAACCTGACAGAAGCTCTAAACTTTTCCCGCTCTTTTCTAAATCAAAAAATGTTGTGTCCGACATAATACTCTCAGCTTTTTTATAGCTGGTTCCATTTACTTTAGGGCCCATTCACACCTGAAAACATGCATGTATATCACATACAGCTCTGTCTTATGAGTTTCTTTTAACATGTAGTGTTACATTGCAATGTTTTTTTACACGCAATGCGGATCGCTTTATTTCACAACTAGGGCAAAACTAGCAATCTTTGCTGGTAGCAGAGCTTTCTAGCATGCATTGACTTGAATTGCAGCACAATACAATAAAGATACACCATGGGCCAGATTCAGGAACAGTTAGGCTGGCGGATCCAGTGATCCGCCAGCCTAACTGTCACTTTGAGCCGGCGTTTCTGTTTTCTGTAACCAGAAAACAAGAAACGCTGGGTTGAAGGTGCGATGCGATCAGCGTAACTGAGTTTCGCCATCGCATCGTTACTTCAACTTAAAAATGGCGCCGGGGGCGTTCCCGCCGATTTACGCTCAAAAAATATGTTAATGAGCGGAAATCGGCAATTCACGATCGAATTCCGGCGCGACGCAATGACGGTACGACGTTTCCGGAAGGGATACGCGGCGCGAAGATATACCTACATGGGGTTGGAGTATCCTATGCTAGGTATAGGCGTCGTCATTGCGTCGGGAAAAAAAAAAATCACGTCGCTTGTATAAAAAGTTCATGAATGGGAATTTGACGTCATTGACGTTCATTCACAGAATTTGGAGCATGCGCACGGGGATGTTTTGACACTCGACGCATGCGCAGTACGTTCGCGGCGGGATCGCGCTTCGTTTAAATACTACACGCCCCGTACCCGCCCAATTTGAATTCCGCCGGCTCATTTGCGATGCGCTGCCGCAACTTTAGGAGCAAGTGCTTCGTGAATGACAGCACTTGCTGCTAAAATTTCGGCAGAGTAACGTAAATGAGAAGCGTTACTCTGGAGCAAAGATGCTCCCATCTACCTGAATCTGGCCCCATGTTGTATTTTTGGTCAACATGCACAAATGCATTGGTGTGAACTGGCACCAACAGCAACAGTTGATTTTTCATCCCCTTGCATTTTTGCTTTATTCAGAACGCAGCTCAGAGCTTGTGGTGTAAGTAAAGCCCTGTACACACGATCAGATATCTGATGGAATCTAATCTGATGTTTTTTTTCGTCGGATATCCGATTAAGCTGACTTTCATCAGTCTTGCCTACACACCATCGGTCAAAAATCCAACCATGTCCAAATGTGGTGATGTAAAACACTACGACGTGCTGAGAAAAATTAAGTTCAATGCTTCCGAGCATGAGTCGACATGATTCTGAGCATGCGTGGATTTTTGACTGATAAACTTCACCCACAGACGATAGTTTTTTTCTATTGTTTTTTTATCCATAGGAAAAATTTAAAACAGGTTTATTTTTTTTACCGATAAAAAAAAACAAACAATGGGGCCCACACACGATCGGTTTGTCCGATGAAAACGTTCAATTTTCATCAGACAAACCGATCATGTGTACAGGGCTTTAGTCTTTACTGATTATTAATAGGTATTTCCTGTTAAGACTGAAGTATAAGCAAATTCAAGCCAAAGGGTGTCCAAATGGTTGGCAAAGCCCATATTGTTGAATTCATGAGGGTACAGAGCTGCGTCTGTGTAGACATACATTGATGCCTGCTGTATTCTGTAGTTGTGGTGCATTGCTTTGACTACCTCTTCATATATATATAGATACTAAATTCAGACTGTCAGGAACGCTCAGTCACTGACACAAGGATGTATCTCTGTGTAGTTTGTGTGTCGCTATCTTGTGCAACCCTAACCTGCGTTGAGGTGAAATTGCTTGCACCAAACATCCAGTCAAGTAAAGAAGGAATATTTCTGTCAATTTTCCCCTCCACCTGAATAGATGTTTTGCACTGGACACCCTGTGTGTACACAACCGCTTCCAGTGTAGGAGCCATTCCAACCACCCTGACAGGATTGAAAGCTGAACAATGTAGCTGCCATGAAGCACAGTCTCTTCAGATGCAGCTCTGTGTCCTTACATTACCTACAGAGACTCCTAAGCTCCAGCAATAACTAATTTCTTGCCCTATAGTGGAGTTTTATCATTAATCAGGTGCTAACATTTTTTAGGGGGGCACAAACAAACAGAAAAATTCTGAAAAAAAATCAAACGCAGCCACTGTGCCCATCAAACACAGCAACTGTGCCCATCAAACGCAGCCACTGTGCCCATCAAACGCAGCCACTGTGCCTATCAATTGCAGCCACTGTGCCTATCAATTGCAGCCACTGTGCCCATCAATTGCAGCCACTGTACCCATCAAACACAGCCACTGTGCCCATCAATTGCAGCCACTGTGCCATCAAACGCAGCCACTCTGTCATCAAACACAGCCACTGTGCCCATCAATTGCAGCCACTGTGCCATCAAACGCAGCCACTGTGCCCATCAATTGCAGCCACTATGCCATCAAATGCAGCCATTGTGCCATCAAATGCATGAATCTCTCCATTAGTAGAGGGGGTGGCTGGAAAGAGGGGGTGGCGCTCGTGAGCCCTTAATGGACGCACCGCCACAGCCACTGAGTCTAGGTTCTACATAAAAAAAATGTTACATTGTTACATTTTGAAAACACGTGTCAAAGTTCTCTATAATAAAGATGACATTTTTCATTGTAAGAACATTTGCTCATTATTCTAATAATTAATGGGGTCAAATCAATGTTTTTCTACTGCAGCGGGATTCAATTCAAAGGAGCAGGATGGAAATGTTCTCAAATGTATGAATTTTTAAATGTGATTTTCAATTGGTAAAGTCCATTCATTCCAAAAATCGAATGTTAAAAGTAAACTAAGTACTTTCAAATGACATTTGAATGTTTTGAGAGTTTTTGTACACATTTTTAAAATTCTACTAGTGTGTATATCCGCTAGATTGTTTAGGGATCATTTACACTTGCAGTTAGGAGGGCAAAAGTTCAGCCGCAATTTTAGCCCCACCTCCCAAGCAAATGGTAGTATATACCGTACATACCCTGTCAAGTGAATGAGGCTGCACCACAACTGCATGCAATGCAAGCGTTTGGGGAACGATGGTGTGGACATTTAGGGGTTAAAACAAGCGGTGAGGAGGTGACATAACGCTTCCTCGCTGACTATCAAAGGCCATCTAAAAAGAGTTCCACCGCAAAATTACTCTTCAGAGGGCTAACACTAGTGTAATTTAGCCCTTGGAGTTAAAGTCTCTGTTGCTTTTCATCTAAGGTGACATTATCTGTCACTTTCTGGTCCTGTGACAAAAATGGGGGATGGTTGTCACAATGACAAGAAGGCAGGGACAGCAATAAAAGCTTTGTCAGAAGTTCTGACTCTTTTGTTTGTGTCATTGGAGAGATACCTCATTGCTTTCTATCCTGACAGGAGGGGCTGGTTGACAGCATATGCAGTCCAATATGTTTTGATTCTGCATCAAAAACACATAGATGAATTCTTGTATCGTCTTATTGTGCTGTATTGAAAATTAAAAATACATTTTTTAAATAAATCCTTTGTGAACCAAAAACATATAGGGCCAGATTCAGGTAGATGGGCGCTTCTTTACTTTGGAGTAACGTTTCTCATTTACGTTACTCCGCCGACACTTTCGGCGCAAGTACTGTTATTCACATAGCACTTGCTCCTAAGCTTGCGCCGGAGTAACGAAAATGCGCTGGCGTAACCCGACGCAAGTGGAAGTGGGTGTGATCATATGTAAATGATGGGCGGAGCCCAGCGCAGAGGCTTACGTTCAGCGCATCATCCACGGAGCATGCGCAGTAAGTGAGGCTTCACTCGCGCATGCTCACAACTTCCGTCGGCACCACTTCACGGGAAACGTCAGCGCAATGCGTTCCGTTGGGCGTTTATATGCGCCCGTAGTTGCGCCATTCCGGCACTAAAGTATATCCTGTTCCCCCTCCCCGCAGTGAAGTTACTTTTGTTCTGAGATGGCTGCTCCCGTTCCCTGCAAACACACAGGAGAAAGCTGAACTCTAAAGGCCAGGAGCTGTCAGCCGTCATCTCGGCTATGGAGACCTATGATGTCTTCCTCCATGGCTGTAAAAGTTGACAGACAAGCATGGACAGAGGTGTTGTCCTGCAAGTGGGGGTGCTCAGCTAGCTCTTATCGTCGGTAACGCTGCTGTAGCTGCTCTCCTGCTGACCTGTGGCCGTCTGGAGTAAAGATAAAGCAGCTATTTGTAGAAATAACTTTGCGCCGGACGGACGAGATACGCGCAGCGCATGTAGCCAGCGTATGGTGCTAATCCGTTCGCGAATCGGGAAATCTCCCTCATTTGCATATTTGCAGGGGAAATCAATAGGCGCGACTGATGCGCCAAGCGAAATTATGCGCTGACGAGACTCTGGCGACGGAAAGTTAAGCCGATCGGAAATGGCCCGTTTTCTGTCGCATCTAGTTTGGTGGGTACGGCCACATAGAAACGACAGCGCATATTCACAGTTATGCGGCGCATATCGAAATACTCCAGCGCAACTCTACCTGAATCTGGCCCATAGACAGTGATTAACATGAATTTCAATGGCCCTAGTTCACACCAGTGCAGTGTGCTCCAGTGCTTTCAACAAAAGTGCCAACATGCTGCATTTCTTCCTTGGACTGTGGCAAAACGCAGAAAAAATGCCCCAGAATGCACATGTCCTAATTTAGATGAAGAAAAAAAATTAGGGGAAAAATCACATAAAAACATGCATGCATCCACGACATAGAAAATGTGCTGTGAATCAGCCTGAAGTGAGGGGAAATCTCCCAACAGACAACAAAAAAAACTGACAGAAGCTCTAAACTTTTCCCGCTCTTTAAAAAAATAATTAAATGTTGTGCCGGACATAATATTCTCAGCTTTATTATAGCAGGCTTATGAGTTTTTTTTTTTATGTGTAGTGTTACATTGTAATGTTTTTTACATGCAATGCAGATCGCTTTATTTCACAGCGAGAGCCAAACTAGCAATGTTTGCTGCTTGCAGAGCTTTTCTTATTTTCTTATTGCGTGTGTTGACATGAATTTCAGCACATTGCAATAAAAATATTGTAAACCATTTTGCACTTTTGGTAAATGCACACTAATGCATTGGTGTAAAGGGGCGCCATTAAAAACAATGGATTTTGCTGATTAATTACCCTCTATACATTTGCAAAACATGCAATTGGTATTTCTTGTTAAGACTAAAATGTCTGTAGAGACATACATTAATGTGCATGGCTGTGACTACCTCTTCATATATACAGTATATATGCTAAATTCAGACTGTCAGGCATGCTCTGCCGCAGACAGAAGGATGTAACTGTGCAGTTTTTGTGCTGCTATCTTGTGCAACCCTAATGCCATGTACACACGGTCGGAATTTCCAAACTGGGCGTAGGTCACGTTCACGTCGTAGGCAGTGATTACAATGGAACAAGTCCGATGGGAGCTTTTCATCAGATATTCCGACCGTGTGTATCCCCCATCGGGCTTTTTCCGACTGAATTTCCAACGGACTTAGAGAGCAGTTCTCAATTTTTCAGATGAAAAAAATTCCTCCCGGAAAATCCGTTCGTCTGTATAGAATTCCGATGGGAAAAACCCACGCATGCTCGAAAACAATTTGACGCATGCTCGAAGGCATTGGACTTATTTTTCTCGCCACGTCGTAGTGTTGTAAGTCACTGCGTTCTTAACGCTTGAAAGTTCAGAGAACTTTTGTGTGACCGTGTGTATGCAAGCCAAGCTTGAGCGTAATTCCGTCGGGAAAACATCTAACTTTTTTCCGACGGAAATTCCGATTCTGTGTACAGGGCATAACATGTGCTGAGCTGAACTTGTGTTTGTGCCAAACATCCAGTAGAGTAAAGAAAGATTATTTCTGTACATTTTCCCCTCACCTGAATAGATGTTTTCCACTGGACACCCTGGCCCGGATTCACATACCTCGGCACATCTTTATGCCGCTGTAGCGTATCTTCTTTACGCTACGCCGGCGCCACGCAGGGAGGCACGTATGGTATTCATAACGAAAATGCTCCCAATGTTGCGCCGGCGTAGCGTATATTCGTCGGCGTAAGCCAACGTAAGTCAAAGTAGGTGGAAGTGGGTTGGAAGTGGGTGTGATACATTTTAATGAAGCGTGACCCCATGCAAATGATGGGCCGAAAAAAACGAACGGCGAATGCATCTTGGACGCATCCCAGTGCGCATGCTCACAGTCACGTCAAAATAACTGCCTAAGATACGTCGAATCACTGCCTACGACGTGAACGTGACCTACGCCCAGCCCTATTCACTTACTACGCAAACGGCATACACAATGTAAAATTCGATGGCGTACGTTCCCAGGTCCATACCTTTGCATGGGTTGCACCTCCTATATGAGGAGTAACTTTACGCCGGACGTAACCCTTACGCAAATCACTTAAAACATTTGCATATCTGAATCGAAACTTCCATATGCATCCAGCGTAAATATGCGCCCACGATACGCCGGCATAGGAAAGTTACGTCGGTCGGAAGAAGCCTATTTTTCAAAGTAACTTAGTTTGTGGGTCCGGCACATAAATACGATGGCGCACATTTTTACTTACGTGGCGTATCTGTAGATATACGTTGGCGTAAGTGCTACGTGAATCCCGGCCATTGTGTGTACACAACCGCTTCCACTGTAGAAGCCATTCCACCCACCCTGAGGCCGCGTACACACGATCGGTTCTAACCGATGAGAATGGTCCGACGGACCGTTTTCATCGGTTCACCGCTGAAGTGGCCTGATGGTCTGATGTGCATACACACCATCAGTCCAAAATCCGTTCGGGTCAGAACGCGGTGACGTAGAACACAACAACGTGCTGAAAAAAAGAAGTTCATTGCTTCAAAGCATGCGTCGACTTCATTCTGAGCATGCGCAAGTTTTTGGACCGATGCTTTTGCGTACTAACCATCGGTTTGGACCAATGGTCAGGCGTCCATCGGTCAGATTTTAAAGCAAGTTTTAAAACTTTGGTCCGATGAAACTGGACTTAATTCTCATCGGTTTGAACCGATCGTGTGTACGCGGCCTAACAGGATTTAAAGCTGAACAATGAAGCCGCCATGAAGCAGAGTCTCTTCAGATGCAGCTTTGTGTCCTTACATTACCTATGAAGGTTCCTATTTAAAGGAGCCTTTCACTCAAAAGAGGAGTCTCTGCTTGTTTGCAACCCCCCCCCCCTCCACTGCCATTGGTACTTTTTGACAGGTACCCGCTCCCACTTCTGGGTCAGATTGCTTCGGCAAGCTATGTACGAGTGTGTCCAACCCCTCCTCCTTCCAATCCGCAACCTTCTGGGGCACACACAGGTCCCAGATGACTGTGGGACCATTCACAAAGCGCACGTGCGACTCACTCATGCTCAGTAGGAAACCGGCTGTGAAGCCAGAAGGCTTCACTGCCGATTTTCCTTACCTAAGATGCCGGCGCCTGCACCAAATAGTGCAGCCAGTATTAAGTCCAGGTTTATACAGGAAAAAAAACTGTTACAATGTTGCATTTTAACACATACACTCCGAAAAGGCATGTATTGCTGTTCCCTATTATAATAGATAATCCCCAGAAGGAGTGAGTGAGGCTGCACAACAACTGTCCAAAAACCGCATGCAATGCAAGCGTTTGGGGCACAATGGTGTGGATTTTTAAAGGTTAAAACGGCAGTGAGGTGACATAACGCTTTCTTGCCAGCTGTCAAACATCACCTAAGTCCTCAGACACATTGACATTTCAAAGTGGCATGTCAGTGTAACTTTGGGTGTGACTTTTCAAGACGCACCTAAAATCGCCAAAAGTACTGCCAAATCGATGCAGCACCACAAAGTCGGCGTCACAGCGATTTGAACAATATGATTGCTGGCAATAGGATGCATGACAAGTCGCTCCCATGTGAATGAGGGCTAAAAAGAGCTCTGGCGCACGTTACTCTTCAGAGGGCTAACACTAGTTGGTTTTTATTGAGGGTGACATTTTCTGTCACTTTCTGTGACAGAAATGGGGGATGGTTGTCACCGTGACAAGAAGGCAGGGACAGTAATAAAAGCTTTGTCAGAAGTTCTGGCTCTTTTGTTTGTGTCTTTGGAGAGATTTCTCTTTGCTTTCTATCCTGACAGGAAGGGCTGGTTCACAACAGATGCAATCCAGTGTGTTTGTCAAAAACACATAGGGCCAGATTTACGTAGAGTTACGCCGGCGTATCTACTGTATCTACAGAATCTGAGCCGTCGTATCTTTAAGCGTATTCTCAAAACGAGATACGCCTAAATCTTGCTAAGATACGACCGGCGTAAGTCTCCTACGCCGTCGTATATTGGTTGCATATTTACGCTGGCCGTTAGGTTGCGCTTCCGTCGATTTACGTGTCGAATATGTAAATTAGCTAGATACGCCTATTTACGAACGTACGCCCGGCCGACGCAGTACAGATACGCTGTTTATGTAAGGCGTTTTCAGGCGTAAAGATATTCCAACAAAAAGATGGCGCAGCCAATGTTAAGTATGGATGTCGGGACCGTGTCGAATTTTTCAAATTTTACGTCGTTTGCGTAACTCGTCTGTGAATGGGGCTGGAGGTAAATTACGTTCATGTCGTTTTCAATGACTCTTTGCGACGTCATTTGGAGCATGTGCACTGGGATACGTTCACGGCCGGCCCATTTACACTACGCCAGCGTAAATTAGCTTTGTGAATAGAGCACTTGCCTCTCTAATTTACGGCGGCGTAGCGTATCTGAGATACGTTACGCCCACATAAAATTACGCCGATCTACCTGAATCTGGCCCATAAATGCATAATTGTGCTGTATAAAAAATAAATAAAAATATTGAATAAATTCTTTGTGAAACAAAAACATATAAACATTGTTTAAGATGGATCCCAATGGCCCTAGTTCTCATAGTGCAGTGCTTTTCAGTGCTTTCAACAAAAGTAGAACATGCTGGAGCTGTGGTGGCTCAACGTGATTGGCACTGCGCTGACAAGCCATTCACCTCTGCAGCCAAGGGTTCGGATCCCGGTCTCGGCTACATGTGAATTGAGTTTGGTGGTCTCAGCCCGGCTCCCAGTGGGTGTGCTATGCAAGGTACGCCTGTGCTTAGTACGCCCACCCCCCCCCACAAAAACCACCACACTTGCACGCACACAAAATTGGTTTAAAACACATGCACTTTGGCCATGCGGTCTCCTAAAATAAAGAGAGGCGAAGGACCTACGGGGCTGGTTGGGTGGGCTAGGCCCCCTCACTCCCTCATAGGGGGAGTCCCTCTGCCCCATTGGGGTCCCGTTGGGCCCCAGTTGGGCTCCCAAGAGGAGCAGGTAGGGTGGGGTGAGTGGGAGGCCCCCCTTCACACCCGCCATTGCCACCAGGGGCATGGAGAAGGATGGCGATTGCCTCCGGGGGGAGGGTCTGCCTACTCCCAACTCCTGCAGTCCGGCTCCTCTCTCTCGAGCTCACGCACAAAAAATACACTTTAAAACAAAAAAAAAAAAAAAAAAAAAAAAAAAAAAAAAAAAAAAAAAAAAAAAAAAAAAAAAAAGTAGAACATGCTGCATTTTGTTCCATATGGAATGTGCCAAAATGCATAAATAATGCACCTGAATGCATGTGTCCTAACTGAGATGAAGAAAGCAAAGAAAGTAAAAATGTATCAAAAACACACATGCAGAAACGCATCTGGAACACAGAAATTGTGCTGTGAAGCAGCCTGAAGTGAGGGGAAATCTCCCAACAGACAACAATAAAAACCTGACAGAAGCTCTAAACTTTTCCCGCTCTTTTCCAAATAAAAAAATATTGAGCCTGACGTAATATTCTTAGCTGTATTTTAGCTGGTTCCAGTTACTTTAGTGCTTACTCACACCTGAAAACATGCATGTATATTGCAGACGCATACACACTGTCTTATACGTTTTTTTTTTAACATTCAGTCTTGCATTGCGCTATTTTTTGCATACAGTACATTCCTTTCTTATAGCTTTATATCTTACCAGGAACCAAGTTAGCAATGTTTGCTTCTTGCAGAGCTTTTCTTATAGCATGTGTTGACACAAGTTTCAGTGTTGCAATAAAAATACACTGCATTGGTGTAAACTGGCGCCAATAAAAACAATACATTTTTTTATCCCCTTGCTTGTTGGCTTTATTCAGAATCCGATGTGAGCAAGCCTTTACTGATTAATTCCCCTCTTTGCATTTGCAAAATATGGAGTAGGTATTTTCTGTTAAGACTTAAATGTAAGCAAATGCAAGCCAAAGGGTGTCTAGTTGGTTGGCAGAGTTCATATTGTTGCATCCATGAAAAGACACGGTTCATGTGGGTACAGAGTTGCATCTGCAAAGACATAAATAAATGCCTGCTGTATTCTTTTTAGTTGTGCATTGCTGTGACTACATCTTCATATACTGTATTAATGCTAAATTCAGACTGTCAGACACGCTCTGCCACTGATAGAAAAATGTATCTCTGTGCAGTTTGTGTGCCGCTATCTTGTGTGACCCCAACCTGCGCTGAGGTGAACTAGCTTGGTCTGAACATCCAGTAAAGTGAAGAAAGAATATTTACATCAATTTTCCCCTCCACCTGAATGGATGTTTTGCACTGGATACCCTGTGTGTACACAACCGCTTCCACTGTAGGAGCCATTCCGCCCGCTCTCACAGGATTGAAAGCAGAACAATGTAGCCGCCATGAAGCACAGTCTCTTCAGATACAGCTCTGTGTCCTTACATTACCTACTTTACCTCTTTAAGCTCCAGCAATAATAACTAGTGTCTTACTCTATGGTGGAGCTTTAGCACTGAGTCTAGGTTTATACAGCAAAAAACTGTTACAATGTTGCATTTTAACATAAACGCTCCGAAAACAAACGTATTGTGGTTTCCCATAATAAAGATAATCCCCAGAATGAGTAAATGAGGCTGCACCACAACTGCATGCAGTTATGCAGAAAACAAAAACTGTTACATTGTTGCATTTTTGACACATACGCTCCAAAAACACGTGCCGTGGTTCCCCATAATAAACATTTTTCATTGAAGAAACATTCGTTCATTTTTATAATCATTAGTGAAGTCAGATCAATGCTTGTTTTTGACTGCAGTGATGAGAAAGGAGCAGGAGGGAAAACTGTCTCAAATATATGAATATCTGATGCTGATTTTCATTTAGTTAAGTCCATTCATTCCAAAATTAAATGCTAAAAGCAAAAACGACATTCAAATTTTTAGAAAATTGTTGTACAAATTTTCCTACAATTTTTTGTACTCATTTTCCTACAACTTTTTGTACTAATTTTCCTACAACTTTTTGTACTAATTTTCCTACAACTTTTTGTACACATTTTCCTACAACTTTTTGTACACATTTTCATACAACTTTTTGTACAAACTTTCCTAAAACTTTTTGTACAAATTTTCCTAAAACTTTTTTTACAAATTTTCCTAAAACTTTTTGTACAAACTTTCCTAAAAAATGTTGTACAAATTGTTGTTCTAAATTCTACTAGTATATACCCAGCTTAAAGCTGGATTCAAATATGCTGCAGCCATGGCTCACGGCATGGGGTCCCATGTGCTATTCACCGATTCAGGTGCAAATCAGGTCTAATTTTTTTCCTGAAATCGCACCTGAATTGGAAGAAAAGATGCACAGGACCCCTTTTAAATAGGGGCTGCACCCGCCCTAGAGCTGTGCGAATTTTTAATGCTGATTTTCATTTAATAAAGTAAATTTTTTCCAAAGTTGAATGTTAAAAGATAACAAACTACTTTCAAACTATATTCAAATTCTCTGAAAAGTTTTGTACAAATTTTCCTAAAACTTTTTGATCGAATGTTCATTCTAAATCCTACTAGTTTATATCCAGCTTATTAACGCCAGGCAGGTTACATAAGGCCTGTTTACACTTATTGTACTTGTAGTTGGGTGGGGGGGGGGGGTACGCAGTTGAGCTGCCATTTTAACACCCCCCCCCCAATCGTTCCCCCCTTTAGCTGCAAATTCAGCAGATGGTGCTGCAGAAAAAAATGAGGCTGCACCTCAACTGTCAAACAACTACATGCAATGTAAGCGTTTGGGGAACGATGGTGTGGGCTTTTAGGGGTTAAATCAGGCGGTAAGGAGGTGACATAACGCTTCCTCACCGGCTGTAAAAAGAGTTCTGCCACAAATTACTCTTCAGAGGGCTAACACTAGTGTAAACTAGCCCATGGAACTAAAAACCTTTGTTGCTTTTTATCTAGGGTGACATTTTCTGTCAGTTTCTGGTCCTTGTGACAGAAACGGGGGATGGTTGTCACCATGACAAGAAGGCAGGGGCAGCAATAAAAGCTTTGGCAGAAGTCCTGACTCTTTTGTCTGTGTCATTGGAGAGATACCTCATGGCATTCTATCCTGACAGGAGGGGCTGGTTGACAGCAAATGCAGGCCAAAAAGTTTTTATTCTGCGTTAAAAACACAGCTTATGTGTTATTCATTTGTACAGCACAATAACACAGTAGAAGAATGCGTCTGCATTCTTGTACCATGTTATTGTGCTATATATATATATATATATATTTTTTTTTTTAAATAAATCCTTTGTGAAACAAAAAACACATAGACAGTGTTTAACATGGATTCCAATAGCCCTAGTTTACACCAATGCAGTGCGTTTCAGTGCTTTCAACAAAAGTACAACATGCTGCATTTTTCTGTATGAAATGCGGGAAAAAGCATAAAAAAATACACCAGAACACATCAAAACTTCACCTGAAAGTACGTGTCCTAATTGAGATGAAGAGGATAAAAAAAAAAGGAAGGTAAAAATTTAACAGAAACACACATGCATAAACGCATCTGGAACACAAAAATTGTGCTGTGAACCAGCCTGAAGTGAGGGGAAATCTCCCAACAGACAGTAAATACCTGACAGAAGCGCTATTGTACTTCTCTTTTCAAAATAAAAAAGTGTTGTGCCTGACATCATTTTCTTAACTTTATTATAGCCGGTTCCAGTTACATTACGGCTTGTTCACAGCTGAAAACATGTATTTATATCACATACATGCGGTCTTATATATATATTTTTTTAATATGTATTGTTGCATTTCAATGTTTTTTACATGCAATGTGGAAGTGCTTCCTTTCATAGCGAAAAGCAAAACAAGCAATGTTTGCTGCTTGCAGAGCCTATCTTTTTAGAATGTGTTGACATGAATTGCAGCACATTGCAATGCAAATAAATAATATTGCATTTTTGGTAAATGCACACTAATTGTTGGTGTGCGTTGGTGTAAACTGGCGCCATTAAAAACAATGGATTTTTAAGACTGCTTGTCCAAGCAAAGCTCATATGCTTTTTACAGAGCTGTATGACATGCAGTACATTGATGCTGCTGTATTTTGTAATTGTGGTGCATTCCTGCGCAGCACATTGCAATATGCAAAATTCAAATACAACTATGAGTCATGTCGCTATCTTGCCTGTGCTTGAACTTGCTTGCTCCTAACATCCAGTCACAACTGAATGGATGTTTTGCACTGGACACCCTGGGTGCAATTACGCTGTCTAACTGGTGTTAGACAGGAGTAACAAATTTGCCGTATCACGAATCCTCAAACCATGATACGGCGGCTTCGGGCTTCGATCCGAGAGGCTTAAACGGATCTACGCTGCGATATTTTTTGGGAGGAGTTTGCGTCGTTTTGATGCGTCGGGATATGCAAATGTGACGGCGATCCACGAAGATACGATCGCAATAACGTACTGTTAGACCATTCTAAAGCCATGTTAAGTATGGCCATCGTTCCCGTGTCCGTAACTCGTTCGGGAATAGAAATGTCCGTAAACGACGCACGTAACGACTGCGCTATATTGTTCGCCGCAGGAACGCGCCATCCTTTACTTGTGTAGATGGATTGCGACGGGAGAAATACACTACGCCGCCGTCGTTTACTGGACAAAATCTACCTGGATTCCACGTAGAGCCAGGTAAAAAACGGCGACGTAGTGTATTTCTGATACGATACGAGAATCCAATTCTCTCTGAATCTGGGCCCCTGTGTGTACACAACCGCTTCCACTGTAGGAGCCATTCCACCCACTCTGACAGGATTCAAAGCTGAACAATGAAGCAGAGTCTCGTCAGATGCAGCTTTGTGTACTTACATTACCTGTAAAGGCTCCTATTTAAGCACCAGCAATAACGAGTTACTTACTCTATAGTGGAGCGTACCATTGAGTCTAGGTTTATACAGAAAAAAAATAAACTGGTACAATGTTGCTTTTTAACACATACCCTGTTTCCCTGAAAATAAGACCTACCCCGAAAATAAGACCTAGCGTTACATTCCAGGAGGGCTGCAATATAAGCCCTACCCTGAAAATAAGCCCTAGTTTAAAATGCTTGTAAAATCCTATAATCCGCTCTATTACAGTAATATATAATGTACAATGTGTGTGTTTCTGTAATATAATTGCGGGGGATAAAGCTCCGGCGGGTCACAGAAGTGTAGAGCGGCGCTATAACGAAGGTATTTGGCACAATTATATTACAGAAACACACATTGTACATTATATACTACTGTAATAGAATGGATTATATGATTTTTACAAGCATTTTAGCTCAGTTCACACTGGGGATTCCTGACAGGCAGGGAGGGAGAGAAGACAACACATTACATGATAAGACCTACCCTGAAAATAAGCCCTACCATGTCTTTTGTTGCCAAAATTAATATAAGCCCCGGGCTTATTTTTGGAGAAACACGGTACACTCTGAAAAATGCACGCATTGTAGTTCAACTTCCCCATAATAAAAATAATTCCCAGAATGAGTGAGTGAGGCTGCACCAACAACTGCATGCAGTAATACAGAAAAAAACTAACTGTTACATTGTTGCATTTTGATACATAAGCTTCGAAAACACATGTCATGGTTCCCCATAAAAAGATAAGACATTTTTCATTGTAGGAACATTCGTTCATTTTTATAATCATTATTGGGGTCAGATTAATGCTTGTTTTCTACTGCAGTGATGAGAAAATTTAAAGGAGCAGGATGGAAAACAGTCTCAAATATATGAATTTCTGATGCTGATTTTCGTTTAAGATAAGTCCATTCATTGCAAAATTAAATGCTAAAAGCAAACAAAATACTTTCAAATGACATTCACATTTTCAGAAACTTTTTGTACAAATTTTCCTAAAACTCTTTGTAGACATTTTTGTCCTAAATTCCCAGCTTAAGGCTGGGCTCACATATGCTGTGGTCACAGGCGTGCGCAGGGGTGTGCAAGGTGTGTCTGGGCACACCCTAATCACTGTGTGCGGTGCTGATTCCGCTTACTACCCTGGCTACTCCCCTTGTTTCAGGATGGAGAAAAGGGAAAGGGGCTAGTGAATATGTAATTTACTGCCCCCTTACTTTCCTAAATGAACACAAGGAATAACTGAAGCATAGTGAACAGTGTGTTGATTATGCTTCAGGTTGTGAATGAACAGGAAGCCGCTCAGCACATTCACATTCATTCACTGCCCCGTACAGTTGAGGCTGCAGAGAAAGTCATGTGTGTTTGAGCTTTGGGGTGCACACCCTAATGCAATAGGCTGTGCACACTTATGGCTGTGGCCATGGCTCACGGCATGGGGTCCGATGCGTTCCTGTTCAGCAATTCAGGTGCGAATCACGTCCAAACTTTTGACTGAAATCGCACCTAAATCGGAACCAAAAATGCACAAGACCCTTTTCAAATGAGGACCGTTGCAGCCCTGGAGCTGTGCAAACTGGTGACCAGACACACTCTCCTGTCATGTGAATTGGATGCAGGTGTTTGCTCCAAACATGTAAACAAAAATGTCAGTGCTGCTACCCATACATAGAAAGCAAGGTTCCCGGGTGCTCGATCCTCAGTCACTGGCTGAGTAGAGTAATGAAAAAAAACATGATCCACACTCCGGTCATTGCTCTTTAAAATTAGTAGTGTTTATTAACAAGCCACAGTGGACAAACGCAAATAGGAATGGTTGACGCGTTTCAGCCTAAAAGGCCTTAGTCATAACCACATTACAGACATGAAACTTTGAAATAAATAGTAGCTCTAAAGATCACTGGCTCCACCCATTAATTGTCTAAATTGACCACAGGCAATTATCCAAAAAAGAAATGAGCTGCAATGCATATTGGGTGATCCATGTGTATGACACTATTTTTCACACACCGTGAGTGATAATATGTACATGTGCGCACACACTTCTGCATGCATCCATACACATATACATGATTAAAACACACCATGAAATACTAAAAAAACATTAAAGGGGTTGTAAAGGTAAAACATTTTTTTCCCTAAATAGCTTCCTTTACCTTAGGGCAGTCCCCCTTCACTTACCTCATCCTTCCATTTTGCTTTTAAATGTCCTTGTTTCTTCTGAGAAATCCTCACTTCCTGTTCTTCTGCTTGTAACTACACACAGTAATGCAAGGTTTTCTCCCTGGTGTGGAGAAAGCCTCTTGAGGGGGGAGGGGGCGAGCAGGAGTGTCAGGACGCCCACTAACACACAGCTCCTTTCTCTATCTTCAAAGTAGAGAGTGTCCTGACTTACCTGCTCTCCCCCTTCCCCCTCAAGAGGCTTTCTCCACACCAGGGAGAAAGCCTCACATCAGGGCCGTCTTAATAGCATCATGGGCTAATGCACTGGGGCCCCTACCAGCTTTACCCTATCTACACACCTACTTTCAAGAAATAAAGTGTACATAGCTGATAGAATTATATATATATATATATATATATATATATATATATATATATATATATATATATATTTATTTATTCGTACTTTCAATCGATTTTACAAAAGGAAAACATTCCATGAATCAAAGACTAGTCAACACAAAGGACACAGTACAGAGGGGGTCAGGAGGGCACAGTACAGGGGGGGACAGGAGGGCACGGTACAGAGGGGAATGCAGAAGGGCACAGTACAGGGGGGTCAAGAGGGCACAGTACAGGGGGGGCAGGAGGGCACAGTACAGGGGGGAATGCAGAAGGGCACAGTACAGAGGGGGACAGGAGGGCACAGTACAGAGGGGGACAGGAGGGCACAGTACAGGGGGGAATGCAGAAGGGCACAGTACAGGGGGGCACAGTAAAGGGGGGTCAGGAGGGCACAGTACAGGGGGTATGCATAAGGGCGCAGAAAAGGGTGTCAGGAGGGCACAGTACAGGGGAGAATGCAGAAGGGCACAGTACAGGGGGGGGGGGGTCAGGAGGGCACAATTCTGGGATCAGGAGGGCACAGTATAGGTTCTGGAAAACGACCCTATCGGGAGAGTTTAATAAAAAGCATGACTGTCCCAGAAAATCCGGGACAGTTGGCAAGTATGATGTAATGCAAGATTATTGTGGGACCCCCCATTTACCTGGGGCCCCTGGGTAGTGCCCAGGAGTGCCCTTGCATTAAGATGGCCATTACTGTGTTGAGTTACAGACAGAAGAACAGGAAGTGAGGATTTTTCAGAAGAAATAAGGACTATTAAAAGTAAAATGGAAGGATGAGGTAAGTGAAGGAGGACTGCACTGAGGTAAAGGAAGCTATTTAGGGAAAACGTTTTTTACCTTTACAACCCCTTTAAATACAAAAGATAAAAATGATAATCCAGGTATGTGAAAAAAAGACACCAGAAGAGGAAAAGAAAGAAAGAGAGAGGAGGCCATGGGAAGAGGCATTTGTAAGTGCAAGTGCAGATCCCACCTCATGCTTGCTCCAAACATCCAGTCAAGTGAAGAAGGAATATTTCTGTCAATTTTCTCCTCCATTTGAATGGATGTTTTGCACTTGCCACCCGGTGAACACAACCGCTTCCACTATAGGAGCCATTCTGCCCACCCTGACAGGATTAAAAGCTGAACAATGTAGCCACCATGAAGCAGAGTCTCTTCAGATGCAGCTCTGTGTCCTTACATTACCTACAAAGGCTCCTATTTGTGCTCCAATAATAACTATTTTCTTACTATAGGATTTAGTCTAGGTTTATACAGGATCTTTTTTTTTTACAATTTTGCATTTTAACACATACGCCCCAAAATCGCATGTATTCTGGTTCCCTATTGTAAAGATAATCCCCAGAAATGAATAAGGAATGTCATAGACCAGTGATGGCAAAACTTGGCACCCCAGATGTTTTGGAACTACATTTCCCATGATGCTCATGCACTCTGCAGTGTAGCTAAGCATCATGGGAAATGTAGTTCCAAAACATCTGGAGTGCCAAGTTTCGCCATCACTGTCATAGACACTGATTAGGAATTTGTCTCTCTTCTGTGTGACAAATGGCACATGTTAATGTATATCAATCTGTTTCGAAATTACTTCAGAAATGTGTCTGCAACACAATTTACTCCAACATGGAAAAGGTCTTATTTACTTCACTGTTCTTATCACCTATACTGTATATGGCGGTATTTCTTCAATACATTATTGCAATCATAGTCCCAGAATATAAAAGTGTGAATTTGTTGCATGTGTGCAAATCTATAGATCCAAATAAGCCCTTATACATTAAAAAAATACAATTCTGCATGAGGCATAATCCAAATTTACCAAACCGAATTTCAGCATGCAAGAACTGAGCTGTGAAGGACTTCAGTGGAGGCATTCACACCAAGCATTTCCCTTTTCATGGACAAGCCTGTCACCACTCATGCACTGCCCCTACATGTCCGCTGAGTCTGAGAGGATGGGAGCCCTGTACCTAGCAATGTGTGACAGGACTGGCAGGATGCTTTCCCTCCTGTTGCTGTCAATGACTATGCTCTCAGTGCATGGCATGACCTTCCTTCTTTTTTGCATATTCTCAGCTCAGTGCCTATATCTCAAATCTCTGGAATGGGAAAGAAGGCTACCTTTAAGAGCTACATTTTAGACAATGAACCCATTATAGCCACACCAGCCATTAAAAAATAAAACATGCAAAGTTTACAAATACCACTGCTTCCCTTTATATTCATTTTATAAATATATATATATATATATATATATATATATATATATATATATATAAAAAAACAATAATTTCAATCCCTAATCAAGCTGTCAAATATTACATACACACTTTTAATTCAGACCTAAAAGAGGGACATTTTAGAAGGCAAGATGGACAAAGTGTTTTGGTGCCAAAAAACTGTCCCTTCAAATGAGTGACCGTTGGGAGGTGACTCTGTGCAGGGATTTGAGTATGAAAGAGGAAAAGGGATTTAGTGTCAAAGCAGGGAGTCAGGACTGCCCCTCCCAGTCAGGAACCATGGGTAGCTATGGCTCAGTTAAAGGATGTCCCAGTCACACAAACATATGTTGTCTTTCAGGCTAGTATAAGGAAAGCAAATGGCTTCCAGCTCATCAACCAATGCAATGTAAGATGGCTGCCTATTTTCCCGCCAAGTTCCCAGAGACACTAATATTTTGGATATACCTGTAAAGGGTTATTATTATTACCGCTATTATATAGTTCATAAATAAATGTTATTTATGGGTTTTTGGTGAACAATTAATATAGTATAGAAGCCAGCTGCTTTTATTTTCTATAACCGGTAAAGTTTTTACCTCACAGTCAGCAGCCATTTTAATTTAGGAGGCACATGAAGGCAGCGGACGGGTTTGTACATATACAATGCACATGGTTGCAGCGCGGTGGTGGGGGCTTTTTTGGGTAAAAACAGGCTTGTCAAATGCTGCTAACGCTGGCATAAATGAGCTGTATAGCAGTCAATATTGATAGAAAGGCTATGTGTTTCCCGAAGGAAGATATTAGGTTAAGTTCACGAAGGAATCTGAGATGCCTATAGACTTAGTTTGCGTTTCCGACTTGCAGAAGATACATTGAATAAATTGTATTTCGTAGGCTCTCCGTGGCGTTTTGAGAGTTGAAAGAAATCAAGGAAAGGAGCCTAGCCATGGCATCCTGCAAATGAGTACCAAACGCCTTAGGCATTTGCAGCGAGTTTCTATTGACTTGAATGGTAGCGTTTGGCAAGCTTTGCAAGTTCTTACGTCTGCCAAAGTTTTAGGCAAGAGCAAGATTAACGCGGAGCATTGAAAACGAGCTGTGTGTGTACTGGGCCATTCGCTATTCATGTCAAGAACAGCCATCTGCTTTGCAAAGTGTTGGGAAAAGTTTTATTGAGGCACTTCAAAGGACTTAGAGCAAGCAGCCATTGTTTGCTTGTCAGGCTTGTCCTGAGTCAACCAGCCTTTAATGGGTTAAAAAGACATTTGGTCAGGGTTATCACTTGCCCCTCCACCACCCAGACCAACTTGTTTTCTCCAGCTAGGAGATCTACAAGCCAAAATTCTTTATGCAAACAATGTCCTCCTTTGCCACCCCCCTGAGTAGAATAGCCCTAGTGCAGAGTGCAATGTGAAATCGGACACTGTGGGTGATAGCAGAGACCCCCTCTCTAGGAACACAGCTTCCTGTAGCCAGGGGCTGCAGTTTGTGAAAATACCCGCCCCCCCCCCCCTTTTTCTATTGTCCATTCCTTCAGCCATTTGACAGCAAAAAAAAAAAAATGACATTTCTAAACTGCAGTGCTACACCTTTGACATTAATGGCTGTCAGATGGGCAGGATTTACTTACTTTCTGACATCTAACTCATGTTTGTTTTTTCTTTAATTCAGAAACGTAATAAAAAAATCCATAGAATAATAATACTAATAAAAAGAAAGGAAAAGCAGATACATACCACATGCCAACTATTTTTATTAGATGGTTGGCTGTCGTAAGATATACAACTACCACACAATTGTTTTGGCTACCTTCACAAGATCGAATAGTAGCGCCAGGGGCGATCACCAGCAAGATTAAGGCATAGAACACACAACGAGATTATCAGATGAATGATCGTCCATTTTTTTTTGCATGCTAGTCTCCATATCGAAAACTAATAGGTTACCAAAATTAAACATTTAGTACGACAGAATAAAAATGTATGTACTGTATTCTATTTTGGGATGAAAAAGGTACTGATTAAATGAAAATCATATGATCTGGTATTGTACGAGAAACTTTTTCGTGTTTGTCCCTTTCGGACGAAAACTGTGTACTAACGGTCAGATTATTGTACAGTCGCTTCGATAGTGGTATTTTTGTTATTTTTTGTATGATATTCTGATAGTGTGTACTAAGCTTTAGAGTCGGTTCACACTGGGGCGACGTGGCTGGCGGCTCAGCCGCCTGACGAGTCGCTTCCCATGCAGTGCAATGGAAGCGTTCTAATCGGAGCGACTTAGAAATTTACTCCCTGTACGACTTCGGGGGCGGCTCAGGGCGACTTGAATTGACTTCTATACAGAAGTCGTCTTGCAAATCGCCTCTGGAGTCGTCCACAGGACGACTTGCAGAGCCGCCCCCGGAGTTGTGCCGCCTGTGTGTGAACCAACTCTTAGAAGATTCTTGCCGGTGGTTGTAAATGCTGCCTGTCGGGGTCTTGCCTGTGGTTGTCAATGCTGCCTGTCGGGGGTCTTGCCGGTGGTTGTCAATGCTGCCCATACACACTGGATACTACCAGCAGCAACTGTCAGTGACAGCTGTCAGATGTGTACTCTGTACAAATCAATGATGGGTGCCATTGCTGTTCTCAAATAGGGCTTCTGACCGACCCTGTTTGTAGACTTCTGGTCATACGCAAATTGATTGCAGCTAGCTGGTATGCAGTGCGTTGCTTCGTCCAGAGTAGTCGTTTAGCCATCTGAACTAAATGCAGCAAACTGTTCACAAATATGCACATGGGTCCATGTAGCCAAAGGAACAATTAAAACATTAAAGCGTATCTTAAACAACCCCCCCCCCTCCCCCACATCTTTTTTTTTTGTAGCTGATTAGTCAGCTGATTTGGTGGCTGTATTAGTTTTCCCTTTTGGGCTCATTTACACCTGCGGTTGGGGGGCTTTAAAAACACGAGGCTCTGGTTAACTCCACTTTTGAACTTGTACCTACAGGTAAGCCTATAATAAGTTGAACTCGTGCTCCTGCACAGATGTCTATTGAAATTGCACCCAAAGTCACCAAAATTAGTACAGAAACTACTTTTGGGAATCGATGTGGTGCCGCAAAGTCGGCGTCGCACTTATTTGGACGGTGCCATTTCCAGCATTAGACGCCGATTTGGAATGCGATTTCACATGTCTAATCACATGCCAAATCGCATCAATGTGAACCAAGGCTAATGCCACGTACACATGATCGGTTTGTCTGATGAAAACGTTCTGATGGACCGTTTTCATCAGACGAACCGATCATGTGTGGGCCCCATCGTTTTTTTTCCCATCAGTGAAAAAACTTAGAACCTGTTTTAAAACTATCTGATGGTTAAAAAAACGATAGAAAAAAATGATCGTCTGTGGGGAAATCCATCGGTTAAAAATCAACGCATGCTCAGAATCAAGTTGAAGCATTGAACTTCATTTTTCTCAGCACGTCGTTGTGTTTTACGTCACCATGTTCTGACAAGATCATTTTTTTAACTGATGGTGTGTAGGCAAGACTGATGAAAGTCAGCTTCATCGGATATCTGATGAAAAAATCCATCAGATCGTTTTCATCGGAAGAAACCGATCGTGTGTACAGGGCATTAGAGAGCAAAAAAGATGTGCACGGCTGAAAAAGTTTTTGTTTCATTACGTATTAATTAGTTACATTCATTATTTTGTTTCATCATATTTCTTATTTTAGAATGGTTTGTTAGGTATATTCCGATTTGTGTTGTATATTTGTTGTTGCAAATTCATCCATATTTTAGAAGTAACTTGTTTTTTCGGGAGATTACTTATGCACTCTGTTTTGGTTGGATGGAGTTGGATCTATCAGGCCGCGTACACACGATCGGTTCAAACTGATGAGAATGGTCCGACGGACCGGTTTCACCGGTTCACCGCTGAAGTGGCCTGATGGTCTGATGTGCGTACACAGCATCAGTCCAAAATCCAATCGGGTCAGAACGCGGTGACGTAGAACACAACAACATGCTGGAAAAACGAAATGTAATGCTTCCAAGCATGCGTCGACTTGATTCTGAGCATGCGCAGGTTTTTGGACATATGCTTTTGCATACTAACCATCGGTTTGGACCGATGGTCAGGCGTCCATCGGTCAGATTTTAAAGCAAGTTTTAAAACTTTGGTCCGACGGACTTAAGTCCATTCTCATCGGTTTGAACCGATCGTGTGTACGCGGCCTCAGAATCTCTGAATCATAACATAACAAATGGAAGAAAATGAATTTCGTATTCATTCATTATGTTATAATTCAAAGATTATGATAGATCCACCTCCCTCCAACCCCAACACAATAAGTAGAAATCATTATCTTATTTCACTTTTTTACCTTCTTGCATTTATTGCAATATGTTTCAATGTAGTGCATTTTTTATAATACTGTAAAATGTTAATGCAACTTAAAAATTTCGTTATTTCGTTTTCAAACATTAACAAAGGCCCAAACTATCGCATCATGTCATCCTAATAAATGTGTTGTTTCATTATAATTTATTTTGGATTTGTTGATTGTCGCTACTTTTGTGATTGAGAGATTTGGATACATCCAAACTTCCAAATAACAAAAATGATGTCCGAATTTTGATTTGTAACAAAATTAATTGTCCGTGTCTAGAGGACCTGGTAATCCTGCCATTAACATACTTCCTGTCCTAGGGTGACAACTGACAACTGTACTGAGCAGTGTTGTCACCCTGAAAAAGAAATGTGTTAGGGCACTGTCTTATAGGACCAGAGATTTTTTTCTCAGAAAATAGGTGCAGGAACTCAACCACGACCCGTTCAGATTTCACAAACAGTAGAAGGGTCTTAAAGGGGCATTAAATACCAGAATTGCATTACATACAGTGTGCAGAGTTCAGGGGGTTACAAAGCAGTCACTTGTAAACACAGAAACCAGACTTCTGTGTTCACAAGTGATTGTGGTGAGCGGGCACCAAAGGGTCTGAGCCAAAGGTGGTGGAACTGAGTTCCACCAAGTTCCCCCAGAAAAAAAGCCCTGTATAGGACTACATACCATCGAATAGCGAAAAGATTTAGTGCAATATTTAACAGACTTAAAGGGAGCAAATAAGAGTTTACAGTATATACACTTTAACATGCACGATCTCATCAGCTAAGCATGCATCCTTATGTCCTGGCTTCCCCTGCTGATCTTATCTATGCTGATTTAGCTGGAATTCAAGCCATGGGTGGCCTGTTGTCACACCCGGCTTGACAGACGTCAGTTTGAATATTATCGCCTTTTGACTAGACACAAAACTTTATTTCACAGTTTTAAATAGAGTAGAGAATGGTTAAAGCATTCTCCAACTTTTGTATTCAATTATTTTTATTACATTTTGTTAAGACAGTTAGAGGGTTATAGAATACAACATCATGACAATCAATTGTAATACAATGCAAAGTAAACTCATTGTCCACCTTCTGAAGATTTTTTTTTTTATCAATATCAAAAAAAGAAAAGGGGCATTTTTTAATTTCTTGCATTAGAGCCACGTTTAGTTTGTAGGGGACCTGATGGCTATTGCTGTAGCTCAGCGTTTATCATTGAAAAGAAAAATTGAAATAACTTTCTCTCAGTCTCAGGGAACCAATGCTAAAATGACTATATCTACAACTCATGAAGGATATGTGTGATGGTCAATTCGAAGAATGCTCAAGCTTGTGGTCATTGTGAAGAATTACCACCTTACAGAAAGCAAAAAAGATCAATGGTGTCAATAGGAACGCATGTGCTCATTGCTCAAAGAACCCTTAGCAAACTCTGGAGGAACCCTAGGGTTCAATGCAACCGTGGTTGAGAAACCCTTATCTAGCCCCAGGTTCGTATCTCTTTATGGACCTTCTGTTACGGGGCTAAAGGAAGTTATCTATGCACTACAAGTGTGGCAATTTCACTGCACTTGCGCTCCTTTAAGATCTACTGTGGTGGCAAATGGGTTTTGTAGTTTGCCATTTACAGATCATGCAAATGAATGTTGTTGCTGTACAGGCAGATGCAAATCAGATTAGTGGGAGGGTGAGGGGCTGTGGAATGTTACCATGCAGTTATCCCCTAACATGGGCGTAACATGAAACCTGGCCAGAAAAGTAGACTTTTCAGTAAGTTTACAAGTCTGCATTACTAAAATTCTGAACATGTCACCATATACAGCAACAATATCATATTTCAAAAAAGCTCCACCTTTTATTATTAAAAACCCATCTTTGAGCTCCAGTCTAGTGACTGTGCCTAGGCGAAGATCATGGTATCAGCCTGCGACAGACAGGAAGAAGCATTTCCTCAATCCTCGGTCACTACACTGATCAGAATGCAACATTGTAGCTTATCTGTTGTTGAGGCATGGGGGCTGATCTATGTCAGACATTTGTGAACATAACCAAGAGCTGCAGAGGTATGTTTACACATGCAGGAAGGTCTGGCGGACCTCTGAAAAGTGATATATGGTCGGAATGCCTTTTAAAAGCTTTTGTCAGGCAGTAAGGAGGCAACAAAAAGCATCGCAGCCATGGCACGTGATCACCCTCATTTCAGTGTTGCTAACCTAGCAGATTGAAATTTACTGACAAGACACCCAAAATTTACTGGCACAGCCAAGTTTTTACTGGCATTTCCAAAAGTTACAAAACAACAGTTTTAAGCGCAAATTTCAGTATTTAGGCTACAAACAAGTACAATATGCAATTATTAATGTGATTTATGGTAGATATTAAGGCACAAAACATATTTCTTATTTTATTTTCGATACAGTAAGTAAGTAGCTTAGGGACAGAACTTGGGAGGTCAAGGAGTTAGAATAGGCAGCCACACACATGAAATTGACTGTCACTCTTGACTCTGACAGCAGTGTGCTGCAGCACAGATGATGATGACACCACACCGACATGACACGTCCCCTCCTGAGTCACAGTGACAGTCTCTCTCCAAGCCAGGTGGTTCCTCCACTCCACTCCAGTCTAAACAGCACTGAAGGTCCTGGCTTGCTTCCATACCACAGACCCGCAGACAAGGCTTTGGCTCCCTTGCACCATGACATCAGATGACATGCTCAGGCACCGCCTCCATCAGAGCCGCCCGAAAACACTGTAGCAGGCACTCAGATGGTAGCAGGCCAGTGTCACGGCCATATTTTTGACTGGCAACCTTTTCCTTCTACTGGCAGAAGAAAATTGCCTGTTTTTTATTGGCTGCCCCATTTACAAAATTTGTAGCTCAAGGGGGAGCTGTTGCAGCCAGTAAAAACCTGGCTCAACCACATGTTTTTTTACTGCAACTACAAGTGTAAAAAAGGCCTTACATGACTGTGACATCATCTCTGAGTCAGCATCTTGGTCCAGAAAATAGATGCTGAACTTGGATGATGCCTGAGCAATGATCACTCATCCTTCTGGAGAAAAAAACAAACAAAAAACAGAAGAACACACGTTCAGGTGAAGTAATGCCTTATAGGGCCAGATTCAGCAAGACTTGCGCTGGAGTATATCGATATGCGCCGCGTAACTGTAAAGATGCGCCGTTGTATCTACGCGGCCGTACCCACCAAACTAGATGCGACAGAAAACTGGCTTTTTCCGACCGGCTTAACTCTCCTTCGCCAGAGTATCGTAAGCGCATATTTTCGCTCGTCGCATCCGTCGCGCCTATTGATTTCCCATTCAAATATGCAAATGAGGAAGATTTCCCAATTCGAGAACGGATTAGCACCAGACGCTGGCTACATGCGCCGTGCGTATCTCGTCCGTCCGTCGCAAAGTTATTTCTACAAATAGCTGCTTTATCTTTACTCCAGACGGCCACAGGTCAGCAGGAGAGCAGCTACAGCAGCAGCGTTACCGACGAAAATAGCAAGCTGAACAACAACACTTGCAAGGACAACATCTCTGTGTGCCAACATGCCAGGGGCAGTCGCGGTCCTAGCACTACCAATGGGTCCCCCGGTACGGAGGAGGCGGGCACGTGAGAGGATATACCGCACGCGCATGAGCCTCTTTGGCATGGGTGATGAGGAGGTGTATCGCCTCTTCAGATTCAGCCCTGATGCAATCCTTGAATTAATCACAACCCTGCAGGATGACATCACCAGCAAGACACACCGCTCACAAGCAGTGCAGCCACTGGTGAAGGTACTGGCAACACTCCATTTCCTTGCCAGTGGATCATTCCAGCGTACAAGTGGAGTGGTGGCTGGGATGTCACAGTCCTCCATGAGCAGATGTGTGCACCAGGTTGTCCCTGCAATCCTCAGACGCATGTCCCACCACTTCTTTAGACCCACCACTGAGGAGCTGCGGCTGAAGGCAATGACAGATTTCTACAACATTGCAGGATTCCCACACACTGTGGGGGCCATTGATTGCACACATGTGGCCCTACAGCCCCCCAGTGCCACAGAGCACATATACCGCAATCGGAAGCATTGGCATTCCATCAACGTACAGGTGATAGCTGATGCCCAACGCCTCATATGGCACGTCCGTGCCAAACACCCCGGATCCAGCCATGACAGCTTCATATACAATCAGAGCCCCATCCCGATGGAATTCCAACAGAACGTGTATGGGGACAGCTGGCTGGTTGGTGAGTGACATGGGTGGCAGGCATGACTGTCCCCCCCCCATGATGCTGACATCACAAGGGGCACAAGCATGACTAACATCCTCCTGTCTTTTCCCTTCCAGGTGACTCGGCATATGCACTGGGACCCCATCTAATGACTCCTTTCCGGAACCCCCAAACCAGAGGAGAGAGAAGATACAATAAAGCACACATCAAAAGCCGTGCAGTGGTGGAGCAAACATTTGGGCTCCTGAAGTCCGTTTCCGATGCCTGGATAAGTCTGGGGGGGCCCTATTGTATTCCCCTACCTTCGTGTGTCAGATCATCGGTGCATATTGCATTCTGCACAACTTTGCCATGAGAAAAGGCCTGCAAATTGACATACGTGATGACCTGACCCCCCAACCAGACAATCCCCCCCTGCCAGAGGAGACCCAGTCAGCTGATGGAAGAGCAGTCAGGAGGGTCCTCGCCGTAGGCATCTTTGGACACTAAACAAAAACATTGCTCGCACGGACAATGCACGCATGCACACCACTGATGTCCCTAGATCACACACACCACATCCACATCGCATTGGATTAGCCCAAGTCCAACAGGCAGGACTTGGGAGCAGCAACGCCGGCGTCAAGGCTCCAATGATGTCGCTGTCCATTCATACACCATTCACACGTCATTCACACAGCCGTGGGGATAACTTCTCCACCACGGCCGAGGGTGACACCCCTTACTGGCAGGAGTGCCACCCCCTCACATTCACACACCATTCACACTGCAACGTGTGCAGTATCAATAAAAATAAAAAAGCTCATAACCTGAGCATAATCACAAATAAAAAAGCTCATAACCTGAGCATAATCACAAATGAAAAAGTTAATAACCTGAGCATAATCACAAATAAAAAAGCTCATAACCTGAGCATTAATCACAAATAAAAAAGCTCATAACCTGAGCATTAATGAAAAAAAAAATCATATGGGATGCCGGGGGCTCCTCCTGGTGGCCCCTCTCTGCCTCCTCAGCTGCCTGGATGGAGTGGGTGGGGATGGGGGGGCATCTGGAGGTGGCTGATCCCCGGGTGGGCCACTCCTGGCAGGTGTGGCCTGCCCTCCAAGGCCATGGCTATCCGGCCAAGGTAAGAGTTTGTCTGGGCCTGCATCCTGAGCTGCCGGGTGACCTGGTAATGCTGGGCCCGCTGACTCTGCCTCCCCTGGTCCCGGATGGCAGCAGTGTTTGCCTGGACGGCTGCAGTGAGGTGCCTTATATCAGCCTGCACCTCCCCCAGACTGGTCACCACTGCAGCGCAGTTGCAGCTGACATCCTGCACTGCATTAGATATCTGGGCCACGGAGCACAGGTTGTCAGCCACTCTGTCCAGGTGCCCAACTATGTCCCCCATTTGCTGGGTCTGTCTGGCGTGGTCCCTCGCCACCTGGTCCTGGACCAGATCAGACACCCCCCTGGTCTTAAGGGTGGCCTTCCTGGGGCCAGTAGATGGTTGTCCCCGGGGAGATGGAGTCGCCCTTGAGGGGCTTACTAGGATGGGGGAGGGGATTACAGAGGCCTCTGCCGAAGGGGAGGATTCCTCCAAAAATAAAATAATGTCCTGCTCTGCCACAACAGGCTCCTCCTCAACCACCTCTGCAGGTGAGGTGTGGGCACTCTCCTCCACCTCGGTCTCTTCACCACCCAGGGGCTCGGGCATAGGATGCCGTTGGGGGGATGGGGTGGACTGGCCGCCAACAGATGATGGCCCAGCTCTGTCATCTGTGGATGACACAAAGCACACACATGTTGGGTGGTCCCACACACTTGGCACATGTACCCTCCCCCCCCCACATGCAACACACCAAAAAGGGGGTAAAAATCACTTACCTGTCCTGGAGCCTTCCTCCATGGAGTCATATCCCAGGACCCCCTCCAACTGCTCCCTGTCCAGGCAGCGGGCGACCACCTCCTCCTCCGTGGTCAGGCTGACCGCACATGGGGGTCCACCCCCCGTGCCCCTCTAATGCCTCCTAATGGTGGCCACCTTGCCCCGGACCTTGCGCCTCAGATCATTGATCTTCTTGCCAATATCGGCAGCAGTCCGGGTGGAGTACCCCAAAATATTAACTCTGGCAGCAATGCTTGCCAGGATGGCCTGCTTCCTCTCCCGGCTGGTCTTTCTGCTTTTCCTGCCATGGAGGACATCGTTGTGGGTCTCCATAGCCGAAATTACAATCGAGACCTCCTAGGCATTAAAATTGAGGTTCCTCCTCTCTTTGGGGGGAGCGGGAGCAGCCATGACACAACAAAAGTAACTTCCCTGGGGTGGGGGAAACGGAAATACTTTTGCGCCGGAATGGCGCTTCCGCTGGCGCTTTTATACGCGCAACGGAACACATTGCGCTGACGTTTCCCGTGAAGTGGTGCCGACGGAAGTTGTGAGCATGTGCACAGGGGGGCGAGTGGAGCCTCACTCACTGCGCATGCTCCGTTGATGATGCGCTGAACGTAAGCCTCTGCGCTGGGCTCCGCCCATCATTTACATATGATCACACCCACTTCCACTTGCGTCGGGTTACGCCAGCGCATTTTCGTTACTCCGGCGCAACTTTAGGAGCAAGTGCTATGTGAATAACAGTACTTGCTGCTAAAGTTTCGGCGGAGTAACGTAAACGAGAAACGTTACTCCAACTTAAAGATTCGCCCATCTACCTGAATCTGGCCCCAAGTGTAAAAATTACACGTTATATATTATGCATGCACAGAACAGGAAAAAGTATATAGGTTGATAGATCCACTTTAAAAGCAAACATCCCTTGGTAGGTTATTTGTGTCCAAAAAATAATAATTCCTCTTCACTTCCTCTTCCAGGAACAAAACAGGAAGTGACACGAAATCCCTACAAAGTGATGGGAAGTCACCTCTTAGATGGTGTCAACTGGGACATAACTATAGATTGGCCATTCTCACCAGGGTTCAGTAGAACCCTAAGGTTCCTTCAGAGAAGTTGCCAGGAGATTCTTGGGCTGTGGTTGATTGACCTCTCCCTTGATGGTGCCTGCAAAGTTCCAGGATCAATGCCAATTGGTAGAGCCGACTGCCAGAACCCAATGCTTTTTTTAGCTGTCTGTAAGAGCGGTATTCTGACCACCACTGTAAGAGGGGCATTCTTCTCACAGGCAACAATGTAGACATTTGTGCCACCACCAATGAATTGGTTATAGTAGGGGTTCCTTGAGACTTGAAAACTATTTCAAGGGTTTCTCTGGGGGAAAAAAAGGTTAAGGCTGCATTCACACCTGAGCGGCAAGTAACGCCGCATACGCGGCTTTACTTGCCGCGCTTCGATTTATTTATTTATTTTTATTTATTTTTTACAAATCTTCCCATTCATGTCTATGGGTGAACGCCAATGTCGCTTGAAAAAAAGGGTCCGGGACTTTTTTTCAGGCGACAGGCGTTCGGCGTCTCAGAGATGTGAACCATCTCTATAGACATGAATGGGAAATTTCCCCTCCAGCGGCACGAGCGTCGCGCGACAGGCGTTTTGCCGCTCAGGTGTGAATGGGCTCTAAGAAATATTACTATGGATCATAAGACCATGTAGAAAATATTTGATTGGGTCCTCCCAGCAACCCCCCTGTCATGGGACCACAGGCATTACGCTTACCCAAATACATTGAATCCCCAGACATGCAACAGAAATAACGCAAAGATCAGGAATTCTTTCCAAAATTTTATTAACGCATAAAACAAAACATACTATATATTGCAGTCATATATATATGTTGGTTTGGATTTTAAAACTGGCCACGGCCTGATTCACTGGTTTTAATCAATTGTTTCAGAAAATCCATCATAGAATATATTGTCACACCTACTGAATATAAATCCATCAATTAAAACTCCCAATAAACATCACACCCAGCTCAGCCAATTGAGACTCGAGCTGTTTATCATCTCACCTGAAAATTACTTAACTCTCCCACTATGGGGAGCCACCACGTGAATCAAGGCCGCGACGGGAGGGGGGGAAGGGTGGGGAGCTCCTCTGGCTGGGTCCTCCTGTTAAACGGCAGCCCTCCTGTCCTGGTCCAGGGCCCTATATAGGCTTCTAGCCTGGTTCTAGAAGTTTCCCTTAAACCACCTGACCTCTGCTGACCAACCACTGCCCTTCCATACACCCAGGCTTCTATAGACCCCTAAACACCTGACTCGTTTTGACCAATCCCAGCCTCTGCCTATTAACTCCCTACAGCCCTTTGCCTACTAGCTACTTGACCTGAGATTGACCCCAGCAAGAAATACCAGTGTTAACCCTTAGCCCTACTGCCCCTGCCGTGGTCCCATATGGAAAGGAGAGCCTAAACGGCTACTCCCTTTCTTTCCCCATGGGACCACAGGCATTACGCTTACCCAAATACATTGAATCCCCAGACATGCAACAGAAATAACGCAAAGATCAGGAATTCTTTCCAAAATTTTATTAACGCATAAAACAAAACATACTATATATTGCAGTCATATATATATGTTGGTTTGGATTTTAAAACTGGCCACGGCCTGATTCACTGGTTTTAATCAATTGTTTCAGAAAATCCATCATAGAATATATTGTCACACCTACTGAATATAAATCCATCAATTAAAACTCCCAATAAACATCACACCCAGCTCAGCCAATTGAGACTCGAGCTGTTTATCATCTCACCTGAAAATTACTTAACTCTCCCAACCGACAGAAGGGGAGGGAAACTCCCCTGCCCTTCTGTCCCCACCACCCCAAACCGCGGCCTTTTCAATGCATGTCTGAAAATTCATGTTCAGAATATCCAGGCCTATATCCGACAGATGTATCCCGTCCGTCCGGTAAAGACCCTGGCAACCCCCTTCTAACTCAATATGCCTCAATGAGATGCCTACTCCCTGACCCAGGAATTTATCCAAGGCTCTATTTATCCGCTTGCGAACTTTTTCCAAAGGCCTGAACACGGAAGACTCCAGCCAGCGCAGGCGCGGGATTATCTCAGAGAAAATTAATGTTGTCTCAGGGGAGGCCTGCTTCAGAAATTGGAAAACATCCTTCATTCTGTTAATTAAGTCATGCGTCTTACATTTACCAATATCATTACCCCCCGTATGCACAATTAAAATATCCGGAGGTGAAAATAATGCATATAGCCTGCTTAACTCAAATATTACATCATCCCATACCATTCCTCTACGGCCAAACCAATGAACGTTGAAGATTGCCGGGTCCAAACCCAAGTTCAAAGTATAAGTTCTACTTGCAGCTCTTCTCTTTGCCCAAAAGACAAAGGAATGCCCCAGAATCCATATCGATTGTTGCGGACCTAGAACGAATAAACTGTTAGTAAGGACGAATATAAGACTTAAAAGTATTCGACTTCCATCTACCAATTTTTTTGATGAGGTTCTCCTCAAGACCAATCCTCGCGGCTTCCGTGGCCGCGCCGATTCGAAATGAGTGCGAGGTTATTTTCACCCCAGTAATCCTACCATGCGACACACATTTTCTCAATACTGCTGAAAATTGATAGATAGATACCGGGGAGCCGTTTTGGTGAATAAATAGTAAACCCTTAGTTATTGGGCGAATCTGCAAAAATTCTTGGATTCTGACCAATGGGCAGATCATACTATTGACATATCTTTTCAATGAGACCCACGCACCTTTTCCCAACGAATCCGTCTTACTGCGTCTAACAAATAATTTTAAACTATCCCCCCGGAAAGCCACCTCTGACAATAAAATTCCCGAGGTGTCACCCCCAGAGGCCGGAAGCAGTTCAGAAATTCTGAAAGCTCCAAAGAATGCGATAACGAAAATAGCTTTAAACAAAATTGCTTCATATGTCGAAAAACAAACCGCGGAAGTGACCTCGCAAATCTGGGACAGAATTGCTGGTGTAACCGGTGACCTCCCATCTTTCTTAAAGGAAAACCTCCTGTATCCCTTCAGTATTTGTTTTACTGAAAAGTAACTATGACAAGGGGGGAGGTTGGAAAGCCGCAGAAAAAATGAAATGCCCGATAGGGTTTTATTAATGTGGGACCAAGAAAAGCGTTTTTGGATCAGGGAACCCAGGAATGCTAAAACCAGCTCTTCTGAGTGATCTGATACAGGAAGATGAACGGAGGCCAAAAAGGCCGACCATAGCAACCAGGCGGAGACGTAGCTTCTCCAGGTAGACGGGGCCACCGAGTTCCTGAAACATTGGGCCATTAGATTAGATCCCATAAATGGGCGGGGCAACTCAGTCCTACCGCGTCTGCCCTCGGGAGCAATTCGAAAAACCGGTCCATCTGTTGGCGAGAGAGAGCGTCAGCAGTGTTATTGGTCTTACCCGGGATATACTTAGCCTTCAGCCAGATGTTCCTTCTTAAACACAAGAAAACCAGATGACGAAGGTAGGCAAGTACTGGGGGGGACCTAGAAGATAATGCATTTACCGCGTAAAGTACGCCTTTGTTATCCGTACTTACCAGTAACCTCCTATTCGCGAAAGCTTCCCCCCATAGCTCCAAGGCTACGATCACTGGAAAGAGCTCGAGCAGTACAATGTTTTTCGAAAAACCTTGAGAGATCCATCTATCAGGCCATGTTTCAGCACACCAGTGCGTGCGCCATACTACCCCGAAACCGACCGAACCGGCTGCATCAGTTTCCAGAGAGAACTCTCTGTCCAGGACAAAATCCCGCTGCCATATCGATCTGCCATTGTAATGCTGTAAAATTTTTTTCCAAATAATTAGGTCTTGCTTGATATCGGTTGTTACTCTGATATGAGCAGCTGGATTTTTTAATCCCGACATTGCCGAGTACATTCTCCTGGAAAAAACCCTTCCCATAGGCAAGATCCTAGACGCAAACGCCAATTGGCCCAGAAGTGACTGCATTTCTCTTAGCATTACTTTACTTTTTCTGAGAAATAGCTCTATTGTCTGTGATAATCTGTAAATTTTTTCCTCAGGCAACCTGAACTCCATGCTGATGGAGTCGATAGATATGCCTAGAAATTCAATCCGCGAGGTTGGGAAGACTGTTTTATCCTGCGCTAAAGGGACCCCGAAATGACTGCACACTTTCTGAAATGTGGATAACAGGTTGGCACAACTGTCTGAGCCCCTTGGTCCCAAAAATAAGAAATCATCTAAATAATGGATTAAATGATCGGAACCTGCCACCTTAGTGACCACCCATTCCAAAAAGGTTGAGAACGCCTCAAAATAAAAGCAAGAAATCGAACAGCCCATGGGTAGCGTTTTATCAAAATAAAACTGGTCTTCGAAATAAATGCCCAAGGAATTAAAACCCGCTGGGTCCAGTGGGAGGAGCCGAAAGGCTGACTGGATGTCTGCTTTGGACATCAGCGCACCACCGCCTAGCGTGCGGAGTTTCGTCATTGCCGCATCAAATGAAGCGTATGATACTGATATATCATCCGTGGTAATTTGATCGTTCAATGAGCTGCCGAACGGGAAAGATAGATGGTGAATTAAACGAAACTCAAAAGGTTCCTTCTTCGGGACTAAACCTAGGGGGGAAATCCTAAAGTCAGAAAAGGGGGGGTGGTCAAAAGGACCCTCCATCCTCCCCGCTCTAACTTCTTTTAATAGTTTTGCTTTTACTACCCACGGAGCGTCATTAACAGATTTCAGGTTATCTACAATAGCACAACCTCTTCCCTCAAAACTAGGTATAAGGAAACCTTCGGAGAATCCCCTAATTAGCAGGGAAGCCATCCGCTGGTTTGGGTACATTTGCAACCAGGGGAGCATGTTTGGGAGACTCACCGGGGTAACCGCTCTTCGGAAATCCCTCTCTTGGGTTGGACTGTAATTTCCGAAAGCATTTTGCCACAGGGTGACTTCCTGAACAAAAGGCGCAATCATGTCTATATTTACAGGAACTCCCCCATTTACATACAGAATCATTAAAAGCGAAGCATAGGCCTCTCTTGTAAGCCCCCCCGGGAGAGGGTTGAGGGTTTGTAACTGCATTAGGGCGAACAAAAGGCTGTTTCTGTGGCAAGAATAAATTTAGCCACAGCCCCACGTCCTTGGCCCCCCATTGCAGCGAGGGCTGTACTGCCAATTTTTGTCTAAATGCTTCGTCGTACATTAGCCAAGCTAAGCCATTGAAACTCCTGTATGCCTCCAGAATTATATCTATGTGCTGAAATAGCCGAGGACTCTCCTCAGGGTAACGCTCACATAAAATACTTGCATAAATAACGAAAGCCTGCAACCAAACGTAAAATGATTTAATCACCGGCTTTCTATCCTCAGGCTTTTCCTCCCTCTTTTCCAACCTTAAATTATCCCTAGTGGGAGGGAGAATGGTACAAAAATCAATATATTCTTTGCTCCATATCTTCTCTTTGATGCTTGCAGGTAAGTGAAAGCCCAAAGGTGACAAAAAACAAGGCATACACTCTTTAGCATTGCTATCAGGCAGGTTTTTAAATGAAACATCCTTTACTATTCCACCTAAATGCTGGGCCGTGGGAGGAGGATCACTTGCCCAGACTCCTGCCTCACTGCACAAGCTAGGTTGAGACATATTACTTCTCATTACCGCTATTAATTGCTCTATAGAAGCAGATAAATTAGACAGCTGTGATGCTGTGTTGCACTCACCCTCCGCTCCCTGAGCAAGAAGAGCTCCAGGGGCTGCTGATGGCATGTCGCATCGAACCGGAATCATGCTGGGTTGCTGAGTATGTGCGCTTTGTGCAGCAGGGCTGTGTCTGTCCCCTCTGTGTGGCGCCTGGTTGCTTGCCTGCGCGCCGTCTTGCGGTGACACCTTTCTTGCTGAGGCTGCAGGACTCTTGCCCTTCCGACCTTTCCCCACCGGGGGCACTGCTGGGGCTGGGTGCTTGTACCTAGAAGACAAAAGGGGAGATTTTCGGCCCACGCTGCTGGCTCTGGGAGGTGTGGGGGGAGGGCTACCCTTCTGGGCACACCTCCGCTTGCTTGATCTCCTGGCGAATCCGTCCTCTTCACCCGCGTCATCAGACCTCGCGACCGTAGGCGTGCCCCACGTGGAGCACATCCCATCTGCTGACATAGCAGGCTGGAGATGGGAGACGTCCGCATCCCTGGGATCCGCTGCTGGCGCGCTATCCATGCTGACGGCGACGGCTGACTGAGAAGTTGAAGGTAGGGAGAGACACTGCCTGATCCATTCTTCGCCGCCCGCCTGTTCCGCTCTGAACAGCAGCTGGTGTAGTAAAGCCTCCATCTTTAGAACGGGTGCTGGGGAGCTCCTCTGGCTGGGTCCTCCTGTTAAACGGCAGCCCTCCTGTCCTGGTCCAGGGCCCTATATAGGCTTCTAGCCTGGTTCTAGAAGTTTCCCTTAAACCACCTGACCTCTGCTGACCAACCACTGCCCTTCCATACACCCAGGCTTCTATAGACCCCTAAACACCTGACTCGTTTTGACCAATCCCAGCCTCTGCCTATTAACTCCCTACAGCCCTTTGCCTACTAGCTACTTGACCTGAGATTGACCCCAGCAAGAAATACCAGTGTTAACCCTTAGCCCTACTGCCCCTGCCGTGGTCCCATATGGAAAGGAGAGCCTAAACGGCTACTCCCTTTCTTTCCCCATTGATTGATAAACATATTCAGTAGGGACCATGCTATGGACAGGATGTAGCAGGATTTACCTTTATTTTCCAGCTACCTACGGCTACAAACACCTTTAAACTCTGGAGTTTTCTTTGCAGGACTACAGTCAGCTGTCAGGAGACACACTGGAATTCTTGTAGCCTGAAGAAGATTATGTCAGGCATGTAGGATTAATTTTAGTGCTGGCCAGGATGACCGAGGGCTCTGAAGACAACAAATCTACACTACCAAAGCTTTCCATTATGTGAGAAAATTTAGAATTTTGTCTGGTTCCTGATGAACCGCCTAAAATTTGCTTTGTGGGTTGCCCCGTCAGTAACCTCACACCCAACATCCTTTGATTAAAAAAATAATACAATAAATATATAAAAAAACAAGTGGATCAATCATCCTTAGTTAAAAATGATCCTCTCTCCCAGCGCTCATAGATGTGCACGTTATTCCAAATATTTTAAATAAAATATATTATATAAAGTATAGCTGAATGAAAAAAAATCAGTATATCAGTATATCAGTAAAAAAGTATATGGCCAACGTTAGACAGTTGAAGGATTAAGTTGACTATACACTAGTAAACTTTTGAATGAACGTTTACATGTAAAAATTTGTACATTCAGTCCCTTTGGTTAATTGATAAATATCATTCAAAACTTCAGAATTTGGTTCGCTTTTAATTTCATTTTGGAACCAATGAACTTTCTCAAATGAAGACCAAGACTCTATTAGAAACTAGTTAGTTCGAGAAAACTCTACCTTGTTCCTTCAAATTTTCTCATTACTGTAGTTAAAAACTCTTTTACTACTAATGATTAGAAAATAAAACAAATGTTCTTAGAAACATCTTGTAGAATGATGGCGATTGGCCCAGGAGAGCCAACCTACTGCAGTGCGGTGGCTGGTCTTAAAGTGGTTAGGTGCTGCATATATGTTTTCTTGTGTTTGTTCTGGAAGCAAGTTAGTTTGTGCGCTCCCATCACAGAGACCGGTCTGTCCATGACAGCCCCAGGTCTCTACTAACGATCGGGACACAGGGGAACCAGATCCTGATCACATGATCACTGTGATAGCCTCTTATTGGATATCACTGTGATCATTCAATATGTAACTCACCTCTGTGTTGTTTTCTTAGGTGAAGACGGGAAACAACACCCCTACATACATTGTATCTTTTCCTCGTCAACACATCTGTTAATAAAAAATCTGTCTGTTAAAAAAAAAAAAGAAAGAAAAAAGAAAGATTAGATCAGGGCTTGATCTAGTATAGTGAGGGGTAGTGTCAGTGTGGGTGCCAGTGTAATTTGTGTCATTATGTCAGGTGCTGTTAGTGTCAGTTATGCAGCGTACAGATAATCGGACATTCCAACAACAAAACCGTGGATTTTTTTCTGACGGAATGTTGGCTTAAACTTGTCTTGCATACACACGGTCACATAAATGTTGTAGGAAATTCCAAACGTCAAGAACGCAGTGATGAACAACACGTACGACAGCACCAGAAAAGGGATGTTCAATACCGTGTTAGTAGAAGTTTGGTGAGAGACGATTCGCGCGTTTCAGCCTCATGCTTTTCAGTCTGTTACAGCGTGAAGAATGTGCTATCTCCATTACAAACGCTAGTTTTACCAGACCAAGTGCTTCCGTCTTGTACTTGATTCAGAGCATGCATGGAATTTTGTGCGGCAGAATTGTCCACACACGATCGGAATTTACAAGAATGGATTTTGTTGTCGGAAAATTTGAGAACCAGCTCTCAAATTTTTTTCCGGAAATTCAGACAACAAATGTCCGATAGGGCCTATACACGGTCGGAATTTCCAACCAAAAGCTCCCATCGAACATTTGTTGTTGAAAATTCCGAGCGTGTGTACGTGGCATTAGTGTCAGTGTAAATGTCAGTTACTGTCAGGTATTGTCAGGGTAAGTGTCAGTTAGTGTTGGCGGGCCAGTGTCTCAGTTATTGTTAGTGTCCATGTGTTTTAGGTAAAAAAGGGTTTTATATTTAGTGTCAGTCCTGGTTCACACATGTGTGATGCGGGAACCAGAGGAAATCCAGTGTGGGTTCCAGCATCGCATGTCACTCGCCGGCGGTTCACACGGACATCTAGCGAATTGCTGCAGGTGTCAATAGAAAGCTAATGACACCCCCAGATCGATTTGCAGATCATAGTGCGAACTGTCAAATGGTGCAGGAATCGGATTACATGGGAGTCAACACCCATGCAATCCGATTCCAGTGTGGACCAAAAAAAAGGGTCCTGCTCCATTTTGGTTAGAATGCGATGCATCGCACAGACATTGCATGTGGTCTATACAGCAATGCGGTGTGAATCACAAGCAATGTCTATCATCACACAAGTTTAAACCCAGCCTCATTGTCAGTGTGTTTAGGTAGGAAAAAAAACAAAAATGCAAAAATGTGAATTGTTTCTTGGCCCTACTATGAGTATAACGCACAGATCTGTGGAATTGCTGCAATTGTCAGAATTAGGAGAATTTATTTTGCAGGTTTTTTTGGTGACGGGTTATAGTAAGGACATAAAAATATAAGGCTAAAGTTTTAAAAAAAATTTTTTACTATTTCGAGCAAATTTTCCTTTCATAATAAAACAAAATTAGGAGATATCTATTACTATTTACCACCAAACGAAAGCCCAATCTGTCTTGAAATATATGTGGTATAATCCTTCTCGATACACTGCGTAGTTGAGATGATATGTACAGTTTTACGAACACATGTCGAAGTTGCACAATTGGGTTTGGGTGTTAGGCCATCATCGTGTAGTGGGAATGAGCGTTCCTGATACAAGATTTTGACATCGCGATTTTCATGAGATTCTGTGTGTCACCTGAATGGGCTGCACTATGCGTGTTTGTTGCCCAATAAGAAGCTCCTGCTTCTTTTTGGACAACAAACTTCACGTGATTTGTGATGGCCTGGTTAGCTACAATTGTCACACAATGATCACAGCACAATCGTCTCGTGTTGGGGGTTTCATTGAAAGATGATGGCACTCAAATGCGTGCAGCGCATTGTGCATCGATTACCACACAAGCAGGCAGAATCATTGCGATTCTACCCTCGATCCCGAATCTCGAGATGTGAGCATGGCCGGAAAGGTTCGTATTGACTGTGTTCATGAAGGGGTTAAACAAATTCCCCATACTGCTCAGTGTGCAAAGGGGATTTGTGACCAGTGACAACTATTCGGAAGTCTCCGCCTGTAAGTCTAACTTCAGCTGTTCCTGATTGTAAATGTCACAGGGTGATAACAGGGGGAGCGTGGACAGCAACCTTTGTTGCCTTCACATGAATACAGATTATCTATGTTTGAATTGCCCCAACAGCTCCCCTAATAGGGCCCCTTTCCTTTTTCAGGCCCCCATGGAAGTTGTGTGGGCTGCTATGGCTATTGTTAAGCCATGCACAATTTAATAGGCGCTCATAGAAAAGTCAATCATCAAAATATTCTTTCTTGCCATTATTGAGTCAACAAATTTTGTTCAAAAGCCCTTAAAATTTCGCCCAGCCCTGCGATATGACTTACTCACTGTTGAGGCCACGAACGATGGTCACCAAGGCAAATAGAAAGGGTAAAGCTCCCCAATTTGGGACACCACCAACAATAAAACTTGCAAAATACCAACAAAAATATTTCTGCGCTAAAGTGTAATATCTTATGCCTCGTACACACGACCGGTTTTCCTGACATGCCAAAAAACGATGTTTTTCCTGACGTGATGCCGTTACAGCGTGACAAATGTGCTATCTCCATTACGATCGCTAGTTTTATCAGAACGAGTGCTCCCGTCTCGTACTTGATTCTGATCATGTGCGTTTTTTTCCCCCTCGGAAAAGCATACACACGAGCGGTTTTCCCGATGAGAAAAAGACTGACGGGAAACACAAAAGGAAAAAATAGAGCAGGTTCTAATTTTTTTGCGAGCAGTTTTCTCGCCGGGAAAACTGCTATGGAGCATACACACGACCAATTTTCCCGACCAATCTAAAAAATAGAAGTTTTCTCATCAGGAAAACCAGTCATGTGTACGAGGCATTACTTGCACCTATATATCACCCAAATACCCACAGTAATGTATACACATACAGTGCAGAAAATAAGTATTTGAACACCCTGCTATTTTGCAAGTTCTCCCACTTGGAAATCATGGAGGGGTCTGAAATTGTCATCGTAGGTGCATGTCCACTGTGAGAGACATAATCAAAAAAAAAATTCCAGAAATCACAATGTATGATTTTTTTAACTATTTATTTGTATGATACAGCTGCAAAGAAGTATTTGAACACCTGAGAAAATCAATGTTAATATTTGGTACAGTAGCCTTTGTTTGCAATTACAGAGGTCAAACGTTTCTTGTAGTTTTTCACCAGGTTTGCACACACTGGAGGAGGGATTTTGGCCCACTCCTCCACACAGATCTTCTCTAGATCAGTCAGGTTTCTGGGCTGTCGCTGAGAAACACGGAGTTTGAGCTCCCTCCAAAGATTCTCTATTGGGTTTAGGTCTGGAGACTGGCTAGGCCACGCCAGAACCTTGATATGCTTCTTACAGAGCCACTCCTTGGTTATCCTGGCTGTGTGCTTCGGGTCATTGTCATGTTGGAAGACCCAGCCTCGACCCATCTTCAAAGCTCTAACTGAGGGAAGGAGGTTGTTGCCCAAAATCTCGCGATACATGGCCCCGGTCATCCTCTCCTTAATACAGTGCAGTCGCCCTGTCCCATGTGCAGAAATACACCCCCAAAGCATGATGCTACCACCCCCATGCTTCACAGTAGGGATGGTGTTCTTGGGATGGTACTCATCATTCTTCTTCCTCCAAACACGGTTAGTAGAGTTATGACCAAAAAGTACTATTTTGGTCTCATCTGACCACATGACTTTCTCCCATGACTCCTCTGGATCATCCAAATGGTCATTGGCAAACTTAAGACGGGCCTTGACATGTGCTGGTTTAAGCAGGGGAACCTTCCGTGCCATGCATGCTTTCAAACCATGACGTCTTAGTGTATTACCAACAGTAACCTTGGAAACGGTGGTCCCAGCTCTTTTCAGGTCATTGACCAGCTCCTCCCGTGTAGTCCTGGGCTGATTTCTCACCTTTCTTAGGATCATTGAGACCCCACGAGGTGAGATTTTGCATGGAGCCCCAGTCCGAGGGAGATTGACAGTCATGTTTAGCTTCTTCCATTTTCTAATGATTGCTCCAACAGTGGACCTTTTTTCACCAAGCTGCTTGGCAATTTCCCCGTAGCCCTTTCCAGCCTTGTGGAGGTGTACAATTTTGTCTCTAGTGTCTTTGGACAGCTCTTTGGTCTTGGCCATGTTAGTAGTTGGATTCTCACTGATTGTATGGGGTGGACAGGTGTCTTTATGCAGCTAATGACCTCAAACAGGTGCATCTAATTTAGGATAATAAATGGAGTGGAGGTGGACATTTTAAAGGCAGACTAACAGGTCTTTGAGGGTCAGAATTCTAGCTGATCGACAGGTGTTCAAATACTTCTTTGCAGCTGTATCATACAAATAAATAGTTAAAAAAATCATACATTGTGATTTCTGGATTTTTTTTTTTTTGATTATGTCTCTCACAGTGGACATGCACCTACGATAACAATTTCAGACCCCTCCATGATTTCCAAGTGGGAGAACTTGCAAAATAGCAGGGTGTTCAAATACTTATTTTCTGCACTGTATATACACAAATGATAGTGTGCTTTTTATTATGTAAAAAGGTTAAACAGTGCTAGGAATGTACAGAATATATAAGCAAACCGCGAAACAAATCATTTAAAGAAAGTAATTAGTCCATATGCCGCAAACAGATAAGATACGTAGTGTAAGCGCCGCATGTCCACGCTCCTAATCCCCTGACGACACACAGTGATGCAAAACACGTTGGGCAGGGCTAAGAACCTGTGACGCCATACGCTCCCACCGATGTCGGCTGTCAATGAGGCTTTGTGTTACCTGAGTGCAGATGTTTGGCTTGAATAACGTGAGTATATTGATTTGTTTTTAACAATAAATGTACAATAATGGTATATGGAGGGGGCGCTAATAATGAATAATAAGAGAATAAACAATAAAGTGAAATCTAATAAAAAAATACCAGTAATCAAGCTATGTGCGTCCTATGTTTCTTTCCTTCCATTAAGGCTATTTGAGTCTCTTTGGATTCGGTGTTGAGGCCACTATACTGATGAATATTACAGTACATGCCGGGACCCAGTGAACCGTTTTGGCTTAGCTTGGAGACACCCGAAGCCGTCAGTTATTCTGTATGCGTTTTTAAGCTCTGTAATTGGGGATCATAAACAGTGGCGACTGGTGCTCTAATTGTTTTGGGGGGTCGGCAAACAACGACATGACACCCTCCCCGCCTCTGTTCCTTCAGTCGGGTTGGTCGGTCGGTCAGTCAAACCCCCCACCGCCCTCGCTTGGTCGGTCAGTTGGTCAAACCCTCCCATCGCTCTGTCCGCCTGTCTGTTTATCAGCCCTACTCTGCACTTGCCCCATCCAGGCCGCGGGAAGCTTCGGCGGTCTGCTCCTCAGCACCTCCTCCCCCCTGCTTCGGGCCAATATGGCCGCTTCTTGGCCAATCGGGTCTTGAGACCCGCTTTCTGATTGGCCAGGAGGAGAAGCAGGAATAGTGAATATTAATTTGCTATTGTCACACAAGTGGGTGGGCTTGGGGTGCAGTGCCCTGAGCCCACCCCTTTTTGAATCTAATTAGAGCCTTTGGCTCTAATTACGGTAGACTTTCCAACTTTTTCATCTGGCTTTAGATTCAGTGGAGTGCATCACTATTCTTAGAAGAATTTGAACCTTTTTTTTACACTACATATCTCATTTGATTGCATTATATGGAATAATTGCTTTCATTGAATGATTTGTTTGCCTTTTTGAATAAATATTGTGTACACTCAATTAGAGCAACCACAATATAATAATAATATATAATATATATATATATATATATATATATATATATATATATATATATATATATATATATATATATATATATATACAGTACACACAAATCCTGTGCTTAAAGGGGTGGTTCCCCTAAAAAGAAACTTTTAACATTGCCTGTCTCTTCTTAATAACATGTAGAATCGGCTGGTAGTTTAAAAAAAAACCGTCCGTACATACCATTTTCGGCATGTAGTCTCACCGCCGCTTCCGGGTATGATGTTTGGGGACAGGCATCCGATCGACGCATACAGCGCGTCACGAGATGCCGAAAGAAGCCGAACGTTGGTGCGGCTCTATACGGCGCATGCGCACCAACGTTCGGCTTCTTTCGGCATCTCGTGACGCGCTGTATGCGTCGATCGGATGCCTGTCAATCAAGTAGGCACGCCCATCCCCGGCCGCCAGACCCGGAAGCGACGGTGAGACTACATGCCGAAAATGGTATGTATGGACGTTTTTTTTTTAAACTACCAGCCGATTCTACATGTTATTAAGAAGAGACAGGCAATGTTAAAAGTTTCTTTTTAGGGGAACCTCCCCTTTAAATATATGAAATAGAAGTAATAATAACAATAGTTGTGTATAACACTTTTATAATATTGTGGTGTTGCTATTCCGTACAAGAGACTTTATTTTCTATTTTCTATTTATTTTTGTTCCAGTCAAACCACATTTTCTATTTGCTCAAACGAAGAACGCAGTGTTTAACAAGAAAAGGCTGTGATCAACCTGGTTGCTCATCAACAGGACATAGTGAGCTAAAAAAAAAAAAAAACACAGCACAACGCAAAGCAGGTTAAAGTGGAGTTCCACCCAGGAAAACCACATTTGGCCAAAAGTTTTAAAAGAAAAAAAGAAAAAAAACGTGAAAAAAAAAATTAATACTCACCCGAAATACCTGTTGCTATGTCCGCAATCTGCCTCTTCCACACCGCGGTGTCTTTTCTTCTGCTTCTTCTGCTTGTGAATGGGGCGCGCTGCTTTCTGGGAACTGTGTGTGTTCTCAGAGAGCAGCGCGCCCATTCACAAGCCAGCGTGAGACTCACGCAGGCGCAGTAGAAAATGGGCAGTGAAGCCGTAAGGGGCGGGACCTGGAGCGATCGTGGGACCGGCATCGGGGGGGGGGGGGGCCATCAGCGCGGGCAAGTAGGACAGGTAAGTGTTCTTATTAAAAGTCAGCAGCTACACTGTTAGTAGCTGCTGACTTTTAAAAAAAAAAAAAATGCGGCTGGAACACCCCTTTAAATGCAGCTCTTCTATGTGTACTGCTTAAAGGGGTTGTAAAGGTACAATTTTTTTCCCCCTAAATAGCTTCCTTCACCTTAGTGCAGTCCTCTTTCACTTACCTCATCCTTCCATTTTGCCTTTAAATGGGACTTTAGCCCACTGTTAGATGAAAATGGGTCAAAGGAGTGCAGAATGGACTGCAGAATCCTGTGATCCAAAGGAGAATTACAGCCACACGATCTTTGGCTGCACTTCTACTTTAATGTAAATGTAAACATTTTAGCTTAGGATAGTTTTATTCCCATTTCTATGCTACTTTGCGACGCACTACTACAGACTAAGAGGAAATTTTATGATGTAACTCGTGATGTCATAAACACAATTTTACAGTGATCCATACCTCTCAACTTTTTGAGATGGGAATGAGGGACACCTATTAGAAAAAGTATTTAAGCCTAGGACACGCCCCCTACCTTAAAGGAGAATTAAACAAAAAAAAGATTAGTTAAACCCACCAGTGCTTTTTTTTTATATCAGTACTATTGGCTTTTGGAAGTTACAAATGCAGAAATTTAGAAATTGGTTGAAAAGTCTAGCTCTGGGAAACACTTTTTGAAAAATAAAAAGTGCATTTTATATACAACTATATAGATCAGACCAAAGTGAGGGACACATGGGGAGGAAAGAGGGACAAAGGAGCTTTGTTCCAAATCAGGGACAGTCCCTCAAAATCAGGGACAGTTGGAAGCTATGGCGATCTCCTTCATGTGCTGTTATGGAGCTCTGAATAGCAAGATCTGAAGCCTGAGAGCTGATTGTTTTAGCTCCTGGGCTTAGTACTGCATGCTGGCTGTCACTTAAATGTCAAAGGAGGCCATTTACTGTGACAAGTAGCCACTGCCCCCGTGCCATTTTAAAATGGCAGCTGAGTTTCCTGTTACCATGTTTAATCCAAATGCAAGGAACTAGGGTTCCTCCTGGGGTTCCTAGGGGTTCCTTACACAATGAGCAATTTCTACCCTAATGATACATTCTCACTGACACCAATGATCTTTTTAGATATTTGTAAAGGGGTGAATTTTTCACAATGACCACAAGTGTAAGGCCTCGTACACATGATAGGTTAACCAGAGGACAACGGTCTGATGAACCGTTTTCATCGGTCAAAACTGATCGTGTGTAGGCCCCGTAGGTTATTTAACCTTCGGTTAAAAAAAAGCCAACTTGCTTTAAATTTAACCGATGGATTCCTAACCGATAGGTCAAAACCGATCGTTAGCACGCATGCTCAGAATCAAGTCGACACATGCTTGGAAGCATTGAACTTAATTTTTTTCAGCACTTCGTTGTGTTTTACGTCACTGCGTTCTGACCCGATTGGTTTTTGAACTGATGGTGTGTAGGCACATCAGATCATCAGTCAGCTTCATCGGTTAACCGATGACAACGGTCCTTCGGACCATTCTCATCGGATGGAATGATCGTGTGTACATGGCTTAAGGAGCATTCTTCCCACTGACTGTACTAATGTAGTTCCTTGAAACTGGAAAATAATTATTTGTGTTGAAAAGGTTGAGAAAGGCTGCTCTAAACAAATATATATATATATATAACATCATGTAGGCTATAAACACAAAAAGGCATAGTGTGTGGAACTCAGAGCTGTATCCTGGCCTAGGCCAACAAGGCCCAGGCCTAGGGCAGCACTTTGCAGGGGGGCAGCACGAAAAGAGTCTCCGCCGGCTTGTGCTACACTGTTAGGAAAATTAGTCTAGCGCCCTCAAAAAGCGGCCGCGCTGCTTCTGGTATGTGGGCGGCCGGCATTCCGCAAACGTTGGGGGGGGCGCTTCTAATTTGGACTGTTTTATCATCCTGGACCACAAACCTTCCTCACTGTGCTATATGTTTCTGCTGCACCATCTACTTTTTTCATTTTGAGTAGAGTAAGGGAGGGTTATAGCCCGTCAGTTTATTTTTTACCATCCCTGTCCCATTGCAAAGATTTCCCTTCCCTTCCTGCTCTATGGGCAACCAGGAAGTAAGAGGAAATCTAAGTAAATTAAGGGAATCCATTGCCCCCCCAGGTCCTCAGAACTAATGTCCTCACTCGAAAATTTCATGGCAGGTCTTAAACAACACAGGGTGTGGCCTTAACAGGAAGGGGTGGGTCATATTTAAATTAAGGGGTGCACGAGTTTAGTCAGGCCTAGGGCAGCACAAAACCTAAATACACCTTTGGTGGAACTGCGACATAACTAAAAAGGAAAACGTTCTGGGAGAAAAACACTAGAGGACTTAAAGAGGAAGTAAACCCTCATGGGTTTTCCTCTTTTGTAAAAGCATAAAAGCAAAATGGGTTAGTATGCACCGCATACTAGCCCATTATGTGCCACTTACCTGCAAATGAAGCCCGCGATGTCCCCAAGGTCCCCGCTGGTGGCTGCATCCATCTTTACTCCTCCTTCTTCCGGGCTGTGGACTCCGGCTTTGTGACTGGCCAAAATCGTGTGACATCACACCAGCACATGCGCCAATGGGTGGTGCCTTTTCTTCAGTGCGCATGCGCCGATGACAAAGGCACAGATATTTCCAGTACCTACAGTTAAGCCAAATTATTACCTGTAGGTAAAAGCGATGTAACTAGGTTTACAACCAACCAAACACACATCAAATACAGGAAAACAACGCCCGTCAAAATGAGTCCTAAAGCTGGCCATACACTCTTAAATTTCACATGTAGCCCCTTTTTTGTAGCAACTCTATGATACCATCAGTGATTATACAAATCCTACAAGTTTTCCTTCAATTGTCATGACAATTTTCCAAATTACAAAAATTTTATTTTGGGATAATGGTAGTGATTATTATTCCGAACAGGAATCACATTCAAATTTAGGATTTTGTTTGATCACGTAAGAAACAAGAAACATTTTCCATCCTCCCTGTTTGATATTTGTTGTCACTGCAGTAAAAAATGATGGTCAATTTTCCCCCACCGCCAGACAATTTATTATTTATTATTATTATACAGGATTTATATATCACCGAATGCTGTATAACGTTAGGGCAAACAGTACAGTTACAGTTCAGTACAGAAGGGGTCAGAGGGCCCTGCTCAATAGAGCTTACAATCTAACTATCCACACAATCAAACTGATGTTTTAAAATGGACTGCTTTCAAATGAAATTTAACCATTGTGCAGCCAGCTTAGCGCTCGCAGGAACCAGTCATTTGTTTGCATTGTCTTCTGTACACTAGAAGAATGAAGCCTTCATGCACATGTGTGTCGGGAGGGGGCGTCCAAAACCCATGAAAGCCACTCCATGCCTGAAGGCTGTATTAAGATTTGCAGTTTGCTTGAATGAACTGTACCTGGATTTAGAACTTGTTTTTTTTACTGCCTACACATTGACACGGTTTCATGAAATATTTAGCACACGGGAACTGTGCACCTAAACCAGGGGTGGCCAACCAGTGGCCAGCGGAGCCTTCTGATGTGGCCCACGACCTTCTGCTCTCGAATGGCAAGTTGGCAAGCCCAGATCGTTGGTTGCCGACCCGCCATACCACAGCATCAGTGTTGTGAATGATGCTAGTGGTAGAGGAAGAAAGCGACTGCAGAGCTGAGCCCCATAAGCCGATGCTTCCTCTACAGCAGGGGTCGTCAACCCCCGGGCCGCGGCCCACTACCGGGCCATGGCCTTACTACAGATGGGCCCCGGGCGTCATGAGAGAGGCGGACAGGCGTTGGGTGGAAGAGATAAGCGAGCAAACGGGCGGGCAAGCAGAGATGACATCATCTCTCTCCGCCCCCCGCATCGCTGCTCTTCCGCCCTTTTAGCCTTAATGTCGGAAGTGCACGGGGATCAGAGAGATGACATCATCTCGTGGCAGGTGATGTGGCAAGAGACATTCCGCATCTGGTGACAGGCAACGTGGCAGGTGACGTGGCAAGTGACATTCAGCATCTGGTGGCATACGTATCGTATTCTTCTACATATTTTTGGTAAAAAAAAAATAAAAAAATCGCAATAAGCATCTGGTTTGTGCTAAAGTTATTGCGCTTACAAAATAGGGGACAGAATTATTATAATTATTATTATTTTATTTTTTTTACTACTAATGGCGGCGATCAGCATTTTTTCTGACACTTTTGACACATTTTTGGCGCCATTCACATTTATACAGCGATCAGTGCTATAAAAATGCACTAATTACAGTATAAATGTGACTGGCAATGAAGGGGTTAACACTAAGGGGTGAGGAAGGGTTTAATGTGTACCTGGATAGTGTTCTAACTGTGTGGGGGAAGGGGGGTGACTGGGGGAGGTGACCGATGTACAAGGGACACAGATCGGTCTCCTCCTCTCCCCTGACAGAATGTGGATCTCTGTGTTTACACACAGAGATCCAAGTCTTGTCCCTGTAGCCGCCGATCCCGAGTGCCTGGCGGACATCGCGGCCACCAGGCACGCGCATCGGCATGTCAGCGATGCGGCGGGCACGCGCGCGCCCCCCCCAGTGGCCTGGCGGAGCGCAGGCTGTAAAAACATGGCCAGTTAGAGATTTGGAACCACCCTTCGGCTGTACAAAGTCGTACGGCCGTCGGGTAGTGGTTAAATGTTGCATTCACTGCTTTATAAATATACCCCACAATGGTCAGTGGGAAACTGGAAGATTTTGTTTCCAATGATGTCTCAGGGCTGTTCACGCTAAAAAAAACGCACTCCAGATCAGTTTCAGATGTGTTTTTGATTACCAGGTGCTTTTTATTATTTTTTTTTCCCCCACTATACTAGGATCCAGTGCGTTTTTGATGCATTCCAGTGCATTTCAGTGTGTTTTTGGTGTGTTTTACTGCGTTCTAGTACAGTACAGTGCAGGAAAAATGAAGCATGTTCTACTTTTTTTTCTGGTGTGAACTATGCCTTTGGAAATCATATAACCCTACTTTCCATGCGTTTTTGATGCAGAGCAAAAACGCACTGGACTGCATGTGATGTGAACTGGCCCAGGTTGTTTTTCCCATCCAGGGACAGTGGTCACTGAGACAAAGAAAAGGGTGATTTTTCCCAGCTGAGACAGAGACAGTGATGACAGGGGTTCTTACCCTTCACCGTTTGATCTAAAATCAAACATTATTAAAATGTAAGAAAAAAGCATACAGGTAAATTCCAGCCATGTTAGAAATGGGATACTGCAGGCTCATGTTGTAAAGCGCTGAACACAAACTGTTGGCGCTATATAAATCCTGTATACTAATATAATATTATATATGTAATTGGTAAGTTCAAGTCATTTAAAGGATGTATAAACCCTCACCTTCTGAGGGTTGTAAATGAAAGGCAAAACATTTGTGTTTACATATAAAAAAACATATTTTTTTCCCTTTTATTTATGTGCCAGGATAAGTGTGGGAGGTGTCAGAATAAGTCTGATCATTGCAGGAGAGCAGGATGATTAGCAAGAAAACTGACCACACTGTGCTTTCCTGCTTAGAATTGTCAGTTTTTAATAGGAAAGCAGAGGGACTGGCAGGATCACCAGGGACTTCACAAAAAGGAAGTAATACCAATGGAATGGGATACATTTTCATACAAGTACATGGTACAGCAGGCAAATATAAGGAATATTAAATGTTGGGTTTACATTTTCTTTATGATAATAGGTTAAAATTCTTCATGAAGAATTGTTGACATTACTTTTTGCATATCTCCCAACTGTCCCTGATTTCGAAGGACTGTCTCTGATTTGGAACAATGCCTTGCGGGCGCACGTTTCCGTGATACAGCGAGCGGCCATAGCTCACTCTATCACTCGGCCCCGCCCCTCGGCGCGTTGCGTCACTGGATGTGATTGACAGCAGCGCCAGCCAATGGCTGCGCTGCTTTTAATCCATCCGATTTAGCCAATCAGCAGGTAGGCTGGGCAGTGAAGAGGATCTCGGGACCGATTGCGGGACTTTCGAGGGGTCAGGTCAGTATAACGGGGGGGGGGGGGGGGGGGTGCCATACTCTGAAGTTTTTTCAGCTGAATGCATAGAATGCATTCAGCTGAAAAAACTTTTTCCTTTACAACTCCTTTAAGTAAAAAACATATTTTTTAATTGTAAAAAATTAAACTTCCACCCATGCACATAAAATCCCCCCCCCCCCCTCAAAAAAAAATTGAGGCCCCCTCACATATACACACGTACAAACATAAAAGCGTGGGTCAGGGCGCCCAAGCCTGAAAACGTTGATTGCGATACAAATATTACATATCACCACGCAGGCCAGAATGAGAGCATTCATTCCAGCACCAGAACTCCTTTATAATGCTAAACCGATGACCTATAGGGGGGCTTTTAAAGTGTCACCTGTGGAAAATATAGGGTACTGAAGTTTGTCGCCATTTCACGGGCGCACGCAAATTTAAGGTTTCACATGTTGGGTATCTATTTATTTGGTTCAACCTCTGCTTTTATCAAAAAATGTATTGCCTTTTTGTGCCCCTAAAATTAACTTTAATGTGTTTTTTTATTAAAATTTTATGATATTACTTATAGGAAATATCGTGTGACACAAAAAATTGGAATTATCACTATTTTATTCTCGTTATTGTTTCCCAGAGGTAAACTTTGGACTGGTTTGTCTACAGAGAGCGAAACTGCTCCTCCCTTTGTTCCTCTCCGATGCCTAAACAGGATCTCTCACGTTACCCATGTATTCCTGTTAAGGGAAGAAGCTGTGTCTACAGATATTGTGAGTAGGTGGGATTGCACCTACATGTCTGACCATCCTCCAGTGTCTGTAGTCAGCTTAAAGTGAACATGTCCTCTTCTAATGCAGAACAAAGCAACAGGTTCACTTTAAAGTCCCCTATGCAGCCTACACGCATCTTTACTTTTCTATCAGCTAGTCCACTGAGCACCTGGAATTGTCCAATCTTAGCTCAAAATTAATCTGGCCCTCTAGCCCAGCCTTTCCCAACTTTTTTGGCCCAGAGGAATTCCGATAATAATTTTCAGGTCTCAGAGAACTTTTACTAAAAGCACTTTATCAGGGGTCAATGGGAAAAATGCCTCTGACATTAGTGGCCATTATAAACAATGCAGCCAATACTGAGGTGGACGGCATGCTACACTTGGACTTGGCTTGCACATGCAGTTGCCCTCTAAAAAAAGGGATCTGTGGCAATGTGTGCTAATTTGAAACTGGTAGTTCATGGGGTGGCAAAACCATGGCTCAATTACTTAATGAAAAGCTCAACCACTTTTTTTTTATCCACCCCTATCCTTCCTCTGGCTGCCAGTTCAGAAAAGGCCTCACAGACAGCTACAAAGAAAAATGGTGTCATGCTTTTGACTTTAACAAGTGATGTTGTACCTGGAACAATGCAGGAACCATCAAATGGGATGTCAATCAGCCGCAGCTCAAGGAACTCCTAATAACCCCTGGAGGAACCCTAGGGTGTGACCCAGTGGCGGAACTACCAGGGTCACAAAGGTAGCACTTGTGACCGTGCCCTGACGTTTTTCCACTGTCGGGGGCCCCCAGCGGTGTTGCACGAGCTGGGCTCTGAGCTGAGAGCTTTTCTTTTATACAGCCAGAGCCTGCACTGACAGTTCCTCCTCCCTCCATGGATTTGGGGAGGAAAAAGTTGATCTGCCTCGATGAGCACTGGTAGGTGGCACTTAGGCCCCTTTCACACTGGGGCAGTTTGCAGGCGCTAATGCGCTAAAAATAGCGCCTGCAAACCGACCCTAAACAGCGGCTCCTGTTTCTCCAATGTGAAAGTCTGAGGGCTTTATTTGGAGCGGTGAGAGGAGCGGTGTGTTTACTGCTCCTTCCCATTGAAAGCAATGAGAAACCGCGGCTATACCGCCAGCATTGCGCCTCTGCAGAGGCGCATTGCCGGCGGTATGAACACTTTTTCGGCCGCTATCGGTTCCGACGGTATAGCACCGCTATACCGCCACAGCAACACCTTCCCCCAGTGTGAAAGGGGCCTTATAGGTGGCACTGATGGGGCTGCACTGATAATCTGTTTATCAGTGTAAACAGTGTATTGACATTCTTGACAGTTAACGGCTCCCATTATTTCACACAGACACAGCATGGGAGGAAAGAACTGTTAATAACCTAACAAGCAAGTCTGTTTAAATGTGATCAGCTGATCATATGGTAAAGGGCCACTGTGATTTGCCCTTTATCGTGACCTGGGATCAGCTTTGTTCAAAAGACACCGCAGTTACAGTGTGCGTTAAATGCTCGGCATGGGGAGGCAGGGTTGTCTCCCTTCCACAACTGGAAGCCCGGGGGCTTGGATGAAAAGTTGGGGGGTGTCAGGGGGCCCTTTATGGTTTCTTGCACCGGGGCCCAGAAGGTTCTAGTTATGCCTCTGGTGTGACGCATGTGACAGCACTGGTGCTGTTACAATAAGTAGGCCCAATCTTGCGCTATACCCAGTAGTACCTAGTCGTTTTTCGTTACCAGCTGAACTTGCTGGGTGAGTTAATGAAAGCTAAGTATGTATTTCTGGGGAGGGAGATACAAAAATAAATGATTCTTACCTTGCTTGGGCAAAGCAAAGGTTAGCTTTAAAGCATAACTGTGGTCAGGCTATAAATATATTGAAAAGAAGAAAATAAACTTTAAAACAAGCCGCCACTAACCTGTGCAGCTGCCACCACTGTGGAGTAGTTTGTCCTCCATTTTGCAGAAGAGCTTTTCTTTCACTTTTGTTCTGTAGCTCGGCTCCCCCTTTAAAAGCCCTTACAGGCCATCAGTTTGGAGTTTACTTTAAATGGTGGAATTATGCCTCGTTTCCACTGAGCGGATCGGTTCGGTACGGTTCGGTACGGTACGCTATTTTGGGTGTTTCCATTATGAAAGCGTGCCGTAAAACCGAACCGCACCAGCAAGGGTCCTGCTTCAGATGAGGGACCAGAGAGAGTGGAACGGTTCGGTTAGGGCAGACCTACAAATACATCTCACTGATTGGTGGATGCGCTAGGAATTAAACCCTGAATGGTCCGATTTGCAGTGGAATTACACACCGCCACTCCTACTAGCTTAGGAGGGTCTATTTCTTACCATTATCTCTGCCCCTTTCTGATGATCATGTCAGTTGGTTGGAGCGGAGGGAATATTTCTTCAGTTTTGGGTGTATGCCTATTCAGCTCTGCTCACATGTTCTTCTGCCTTGGCTCAAGTCCTGGCCAGCTGCCTGCCTGCTTATCTCCTTGCCCTCCCTGGCGGAGTGATCTTCCTCCGCTCCCCACCCAGTAGTAGCTGGAGCCCAAAGAGTAAGACTTGACAGGCTGTGAGGCGGGCGGCGGCGGCAATGGGCAGAGAGTATGTAGGGGTGTCCATTTTTGTTTATATTGATTTTGTATAACTAACTTTCAGAACTTTTTTTTGGGGCTTAACTTATCTGCTACAGCATAGCGAGCTGACTAGCCCTCTTTGTGATAGCACAATGAAAGTGACAGGTTCTGTTTATTGGGAAATTAGGGGTCTATCCCACCCTTGATGTCACCCTGCACTTCATTGAAGATAATCAAGCACAGATTGTACTTGATTGGCTTCTTTCCTGGCCAAAGCAATGAGGGGAATGAGAGTTTTGAAGTCAAAAGTGTCGAAAAGGCTTGCCGATAGGCCGATATGTATTCTTCTACATATTTTTGGTAAAAAAAAACGCAATAAGTGTATATTGATTGGTTCACACAAAAGTTATAGCATCTACAAAATAGGGGATAGATTTATTGCATTTTTTTTTACTAGCATTGGCTAGTGGAGGAGACCGATCTGTGTTCCTCTGTACTGGGAACACACATCGGTCTCCTCCCTCTGAGAGGATGGGGATCTGTGTGTTTAAACACACAGATCCACGGTCCTGCTGTATTTACAGGCAATCATGGGTGCCCGACGGGCAAACGTGGGTGCCCGTGGACATCGCGGCCGCCAGGCACGCGCACTGGGTCCCGAGCGATGATGCGGGAGCGTGTGCACACCCTAGATGGCTGGGAAGCCCAGGACGTCATATGACGTCCAACCAGGATGGGAGATCCCATCCGAGGACTTCATTTGACTATGGGCGGGTAGGGAAGTGGTTAAAGATAGCTGCTATTTTGTGGAACATAGGCGTGAGCACAGGGTGTGCCAGGTGTGCCTGGGCACACCCTAATCACCCCGTGCAGAGAAAGGGACTGGGGAATCTCAAAAGTAAGAATGATATTTTACCAAAGCCCCCCGACGGGGTTGCTAAAAAAAAGGGTAAAATGCAATAATAACAAATTATTGTAAAAAATAAAGTAAAATTGTAAAAAAGTAATAATAAAAAAATATAAAAAATAAACTACTGACACCAATCTCTGCCCTTGCCCTTCTGTCACCGCCCACTGCTCTACCTACACTGTTCATTGCTACCCTACTGCCATATATATTTTATATATATGGCCATATATATGTAGCGCCTGTGTACTTTCAGTCCAGGTGCTATCTTAAATTTAGAGGGGGATGAGAGAGTTATGTAGCTCTCATCCATGTGAATTCTTTAAATTTGACTTTCTGTCTATTCATTCTGTGTTCCTGGGGTGCTTTTCCACGCCAGGGAGACAGGTGGCCGCAGTGGAGTCCAGGCCAGAGCGCCTTCTTGCCATCAGCCAATCAGAGGGGTTTTTCCCTCGCGGGGCATGCTGGGGGAGGGTACTTCTAGTTAGGCGCCATGTTGGGTGAGGGAGTTCGAGGTTGGATTCGGGTGCGGCAGTCATATGGTGATATGACCTACCAGGCCGGGGCGCACGTGCTACGCGTTGTCTTTGGTTCCAGTACCATGTTGGCCCGGGCCAACTGAATCGGTGATGGGACCCAGTGACTTATTGGGTCCCCCATCTTTTGAAAGAAGATCCCAAGCGAGTTGTGCTGTTCGGTGGGGAGTCAGTCTGAGGAAAGCCCGGAGCCAGGCAATCCAATAGGGTCTAGACGAACCATCGGGGATCGAGGTGACCGGACACTGGGAGTTTGTCTGATGTCATACTGTCAGTCGGTGACCGAAAACCAAGAACTACCTGAACTACTGAAATTCAGGTGCTTCATTGAGAAGGAATCGCTCCATTAAACTGCGTTCCAGAGCAAGGGCCTGTGGCAGAGGTTCCACTCCTGTTTTCATTTGAGCCAAGTCTGTGGCAGAGACTTGTTCTCTTTCTCAAGGGTCCGAGTGATACTCTGGCTACCAGTTCTGTGAGAGAGACTGTCCGGGTACACTACACCCTCTCTGGCTGGGGTGGAGATGAAGCAAAGGTATCGTTGAAGCAGGGCTGCTTCTACATGGTTAAGGCCTGAATCTGCAATTCCCTATGGTGTGGAAGTTTATTTAAATATATATTTCATTCCTATATTTTATGTACGTCTGCTGAATATATTAGTTCTGTACACATAAATAATAATCATTCCTACTGGCATTATTCCTGAAATAAAAAAAAGCCTCAAATAGTCTGCATCACATTATGACAACCAGATAAATTGTCCCTTTCACGGTGACACTGTAGAGGAAGCTCGCTACGCCTCGCCCATAAAGGCTGAGTGTTTGTCTGGGAAGAGACAGACTGCAAATAACATGACACCTGGTTGAGTTTTATTGCTGGAAAGTCCTGTTTATTCCCTCCATCAGGATGGAGGATCCAAGTGTCAGACATGTAACATTTGCTGACACTGCATTTGTCTTTAATCACCATAACCTGCATGGATATAGATGGTCTCTTTAATCAAAAGCTAATTCAATTACTGCAGTCCCTGTTATCAAAGTGCGCAAGTGAAATGTACACACAACAGCAGCAGATAAAGAGAATCTATCAGGATAGGAGCGGAGCTGCCATTGGTGACTCTTTTCCCAGCTTTATCACCTCGTATGTCATTGACCTGGAGCAAGCATGTGGTTATCAGATGTCCAGACTGATGATATGACAATGTTTATTTTCTGATGAGTGGTTTGTCAAATAGTAAAGATGACAGCCCCAAACAAATCAGCAATGGCAGCCCTCATTGTTCTGCTCTGACATTTACCCCTTTAACCACTTGTTTACTGGGAACATATACCCCCCCTCCTGCCCAGGTGAAATTTCAGCTTCTGGCACTGCGTCGCTTTAACTGACAATTGCGCTGTCGTGCGACGTGGCTCCCAAACAAAATAGACGTCCTCTTTCCCCCACAAGTAGAGCTTTCTTTTGGTGGTATTTAATCACCTGTGCGTTTTTTTTTTTTTCGCGCTATAAACAAAAAACACGACAATTTTGAAAAAAAAAATACAATATTTTTTAGTTGTTGCTATAATAAATATCCCAATTTAAAAAAAGTTTCGGTTTAGGCCGATACGTATTCTTCTACATGTTTTTGATTAAAAAAAAAAAAAAAAACGCAATAAGCGACTGGTTTGCGCAAAAGTTATAGCGCCTACAAAATAGGGGACAGAATTATTATTTTTTATTTTATTTTTTACTAGAAATGGCGGCGATCTGCGATTTTTTTATTGGGACTGCGACATTATGGCGGACACATCGGACACTTTTGACACATTTTTGGCGCCATTCACATTTATACTGCAATCAGTGCTATAAATATGCACTAATTACTGTATAAATGTGACTGGCATTGAAGGGGTTAACACTAAGGGGGTGAGTAAGGGGTTAAATGTGTACCCTGCAAAGTGTTCTAACTGTGGGGGAGGGGGACTGACTGGGGAGGTGACCGATCTGTGTCCCTATGTACAAGGGACACAGATCGGTCTCCTCTCTCCATGTCTCTTTGTAAAACGGCAATGAGAGATGATCTCATATGTTTACATTTGAGATCATCTCTCATTGGCCACACAGATCGCATCGCAAACGGCCACTCTAATTGGCCGTTCACGGCGATCTGTAATTGGCTGTGTCCAAGGGAGGAAACGAGGAAAGAGGCGGACGTCAATTGACGCCCTGTCGGATATTCAGGTCCGCGCTGTAGCCGTCATTCGGCTATAGCACGGGCCTCAAGTAGTTGAATTGCAGTCAAACAGCTGATACACAGATGCCAAAATGATTTGTGTTTCTGTCCATCCAGTGGTGGGATTTATACAGCTCTGCAAAGCAGCTTGAGCCCTGGTTCACACTGGTGCGTTTTGACATGCGATTTGGCATGTCAAATCGCATGTCAAAACGGCGGATTTTGCCGCAAATTGCCGGCAATGGCACTGTCCTAATCGGCGCGACGCTGTATCTGCGGCATTGCACCGATTTCAAAAAGTAGTCTCTGTACTACTTTTTGCGATTTCAGCCTGCGATTTACATTGAAATCTCTGAAATCGCGGCTGAAATCGGGACTGCCGGGCGGGAGTGAAATTGTGCGAGTTCAGCTGAACTCGCACTGCTTCACTCCCGCAGCCCAGTGTGAACCAGGGCTTAAGCCCTGTACACACAAGCAGAATGTCGGGAGACATTTGCCGTTACAAAAAATACGGGCTAACATTCTGCCCATGTGTATGTTGGTCTGACCGACAGAAGTTTGGCCGGTTTCTGTCAGACATGATGGAAAAACAAGACTTCTGATCAGTTCTCTCAGCCAATAGCAGAGAACACTGATTGGAGTGTTCTGGGGGGGGGGGGCATCCCCCTGTCAAAACACAACAGCTCAGTGGGGGAGATCGCTGGACAAACCCATGGGTAGGGGTGAGCCCCCCCGGTTCGGTTTATACCAGAACATGCGAACAGACAAAAAATGTGTTCAAACATCATTAAAGTCTATGGGACACGAACATGAAAAATCAGAAGTGTTCATTTTAAAGGCTTATATGCATGGTATTGTCATAGAAAGTGTTTGGGGACTCAGGTACTGCCTCAGGGGACACGTATCAATGCAAAAAAAAGTTTTTATAAAAATGCTTAAAGTGAAAAAATAAAAATGAAATATTACTCTAAATATCGTGCCTGGGAGGTCCCCTTAGTCTGCCTGTAAAGTGGCGCATCTTTCTCATGGGTTTTACTGTGCTGCAGCAAAATGAAATTTCCAAAAGAAAACATTTCATTTCAAATTGCTGGCAGCTGTAATGTATTGCCGGATCCCGGCAATATAGATAAAAATATATGAAAAAATCGGTGTTGGTTCCCCTCCCCCAGTCCATACCAGGGAAACTCCACACCAAAATAAAAACAATTGCGTGGGGGTCCCCCCAAAATCCATACCAGATCTGGTATGGATTCTAAGGGGAACTCAACGCCAATATGTAAAAAAAAAAACTATACCAGACATTTTTCCGAGCAAGCAACCTGGCAGGCCAGGAAAGAGAGGGGGGACGAGCGAGTGCCCTCCCCATGCTAGCCTGGGCCCTGTGGAAGAGGACCTATGGTATTTCCTTATCCTCTTCCCTGGCTGCAGGGGAAGGAGGGGGGCCTAACTTCCACTTGGAACTACGAGGCGATCCGGTGTATTGTCACATTCCGCTCCCTATCACAGAATGCTCTGGAAGTGACGTTGTGCCGAGAAATTTCGCATTGCGCGATGCATTCTAAACGATTTGCGACAATACAGACCAGTTGTCTCGTCACATTCAGCTCCCCATCAGGAGTGTGGGAGGCAGCAAGATGGCGGCGACGGGACATCACTTTCAGAGCAATCTGTGATGGGGAGCCGACATTATCTGACGGTTTCCCTGGTCTGTATTGTCGCAAATCGTTTGGAACGCATCGCGCAAGTGTTTGGAATGCATTGCGCATGCGCAGTGCAAAATTTCTCGGCGCAACGTCATTTCCGGAGCATTCTGTGATAGGGAACAGAATGTGACACTACACCGGTGTATCGTCATACTCCGCTCCCCATCACAGACTGCTCCAGAAGTGCTGTGGTGGCCAACTGCGCATGCGCAATGCGTTCCAAACGCATCTGCGATGCGTTCCAATGCATTTACGGCAGTGCACACCAGCGAAACCTCGTTCGGTATCCAGGCTCTTTCCATAACATCCCCGTGGATTGGAGGATGTTAAAAAAAGAGCCAGGAGGTCGAGCGAGCGGAGCGAGCCGTCCAAGCGAAGCGAGGACGAGAGGCCGACTGGCCACTTTCCCCTAAGTCCACGTCGCTCTGAATGACGGCTTCGCTGGTGTGCAGTGTCGTAAATGCATTGGAACGCAGTTGGCCACCACAGCACTTTCGGAGCAGTCTGTGATGGGGGAGCCGAATATGACGCGTCACCGGCTATAAGTGGGAGCGGGTACCTGTCAAAACCAGGTACGCGCTCCCCCCCCCTGCCACTGTGCCAAATGTTACAAAGGAGGAGGGAGGATGGAAATAAGCTAAACTTCCCCTTTCGGGTGAAGTTCTGCTTTAAGTTTGTATCCAATCAGGCAGGCCCTTGCACTACATACTTGTCGTGAATATAAAGCTGGCCATACACTAAACAATCTAATTGTATAATTAATGTAATATTTCCTTACGGCTGGGTTCACACTTATGCAAATTGGATGTTGGTTTCACTGCATCAAATTTGCATTACAAGAGAGCCCACCAGCTCTCAATGGAGCCAGTTGACATATCTCCGAGGGGCCGCGGAGTGCACTGCAGAAGGGTGCTGTGCGTCTTTAGTTCCAAGTATGTTCCGAATTCAGGCAAAAATTTGGACCTCATTCGCCCCTGAAATTGTGAACAGGGACGTACCGGACCCCCTGCCGAGAGATGTTCTGCAAATAGTGTGAACCCACCCTAAATGTTTAACAAAATAATGTAATAGGCGCTCCAACCTAAACAACCCACACACATCTTTGTGCGGGGGTAGCGTATCTACTTTACGCTACACCGGCGGAACGTTGAGAGTCAAGCATGCTATTCGACTTTGCGCCGGCGTAGCGTATAGTTGTCGGCGTAAGTCAAAGTAGAAGTGGGCTAGAAGTGGGCGTGATATATTAGAATGATGCGTGACCCCATTCAAATGATGGGCTGAGCTTCAAAAAACGAACTGCGCATGTGTTGTCTCTTGGACGCAACCCAGTGCGCATGCTCACAGTCACGTCGAAATAGCTGCCTAAGATACGTCAATACACTGCCTACGACGTGAACGTAACCTACGCACAGCCCTATTCACGTAGTACTACGTAAACAACGTAAAATATGACGGGTGTTCCCTGGTCCATACCTTTGCATGGGTTGCGCCTCCTTTATGGGGAATAACTTTACTCCGGACGTAACCCTTACGCAAACCACGTAACTTTTCCGCCTGGCGCATCTACATTCGTAAAACGGCGTATCTTACTCATTTGCATATTTAACATGGGAATGCCGAATGCGTCCAGCGTAACTATGTGCCCACAATACGCCGGCGTAGGCAAGTTACGTCGGGCGGCTGAAGCCTTGTTTTACGACGTATCTAGCTTCGGGAATCTGCGTAAAGATACGACGGCGCACATTTGTACTTACGGCGGCGTATCTCTAGATACGCTGGCGTAAAGCTTACATGAATCCGGCCCTATATTTGTATAAATTATCTTTTATATAGTACAATTTTAGGTAAAATGTTGAACAAGGAGAGTGCCATTGTGTCACGTTTTAAGCTGACAAGAATGGTCTACTTCACTTGTGTAATGTAATGTGACACTGGAGACTTCAATGGAGACTTCAGTTGTCATTGCTTGTCAAGGACCAACCCCCACAGGAAACACTGTGACTACCTTGTGGAATTTGGAGCTGTCATATAATCTAAGGACCATTTGACCCCTCTGCATTGCAGATTTAGTTGCGATTTACATGCGCTACCTTTCTTTCCTCCGTTTTTGCTGGAAACCCTAACCAAAGATCTAGTGAGCGAGAATGTTTTTAACACACCAGCACCACATTTTATAATATTGTATTTCTGCTGCCTGCTGATCAAGCTGTCAACGCAACAAGGATCCTTAATGCACATTGCATTTTGTTTAATTGTTATTTCATTTCAGTTTTTAAAGGTTATAACTTATAATACAAAACAAAGGGCCAGATTCAGCAAGAATTAGATTCCCGCAGAGTATCAGAGATACTCTACGCCGCCGTACTTTACCTGGCTCTAGGAGGAATTCAGAGAGATTTTGGCCCGTAAGGTACGGCGGCGTAGTGTATTTCTCCCGGCGGAATCAAAATATGCGAATAGGGGGCGTGAGGCATTTAAATTAAGCGCGTCCCCGCCGCGATCGAACTGCGCATGCTCCGTTCAGAAATTTCCCGCCGTGCATTGCGCGAAATCACGTCGTTACGTCATTTTTTTTTTGAGTAGCGTTGATAACGGACATTCCTATTCCCGGACGACTTACGCAAAAGATAAATTGAAAGTCGACGCGGGAACGACGGCCATACTTAACATTGGCCGCGTAACGTTAGACCAGCTAAAAGCTGGTTTAACTTTACGTGGCAAAAAAATGACGTACGCGATTGCGAACGACGCTCGTAACTTCGTGGATCTCCGTAAAAAGCTCATTTGCATACCCCCACGCTGAAAACGACGCGAACTCCACCAAGCGGCCGCAAAAAGATCGCAGCGTAGATCTGAAGGCGTACGAAGACGTAAGCCTCTCGGATCGAAGCCCGAAGCCGCCGTATCATGGTTTGAGGATTCAAACTAGTGATACTGCGCGCAAAATTTGAAATTACTCCTGTCTAACACCAGTTAGACAGGTGTAATCGCTCTGTGAATCTGGGCCAAAGCCTATTGGACATACCCAGGCTCAGTGTAATACATGAGTACAAAAGCAACAAACTAAATACCTTATCCAATAACAACTTTCAAATATGCTGAACTACCCAGTCAACCAAATGTAATGATTGGTTTCCTTTATGCTACCAATTACTTTTTATTGAATTAAAGTAGCTTCACCCTGCCTTTAAAATAACACACATTGGGCTAGATTCAGGTAGATGGGCGTAAAAGTATGCTGGCGTAGCGTATTCCATTTGCGCTACGCCTCTGCAACTTTTACGGGCAAGTGCTGTATTCACAAAGCACTTGCCTGTAAAGTTGCGGCGGCGTAGAGTAAATGTCCCGGCCTAATTCAAATTTGGCAGGTAGGGGGCGTGTATCATTTAAATAAAGTGCGTCCCCGCGCCGAACAAACTGCGCATGCACCGGGCCTGAACGTAGCCCAGTGCGCATGCTCCAAATCATGTCGGAAATAGTCAATAAAAATTACGTGAACGTCACTTACGCAAAGCCCTATTCACGAACGTGTTACGCAAACGACGTAAACGATGGGAAAAATTACGCCGGCACACGGTCCATACTTAACATTGGCTGCGCCTTATACAGCAGGGGTAACATTACGCCGGACCTACGCTAACGCAAACGACGTAAAACAAATGCGCAGGCCAGGCGTACGTTCGGAAATTGGCGTATTGCGCTCATTTGCATATTTTACATGGGAAAGCCACCTAGCAGCCAACATAAATATGCAAGTTAGGTACGACGGCGTAAGAGACTTACGCCAGTCGGATCTAATAGAAATCTATGCGTAACTGATTGTATGAATCAGGCGCATAGATAGGAGGGCTCAGGGGCAGAGATACGACGGCGTATCTGGAGATACGGCGTTGTATCTCCTACCTGAATCTAGCCCATTGCATTTTAACATTATTTGGAGGTTCAATTCTTCAATGTATAACATACATAATTAATAACTTTTTTTATGCTTTGGAATAAGGGAGGTGTGGCTTTCACTTAGTCGAGAGCTGAGATTCGATCCATCTATGGACAGGCTGGTTGTACTGAAGTCGCTCCATTAATTGACTTTGGGACAACCAGCCTGTTGTTGTTTTTTACATACAATCCCTGACGGTGGCTATAGCTGCCAGCAATGATCATTGTGTTCTGCTGGCTGGAAAGGCTCCCCGAAAGCAGAACACAAAAGTGCTGCAGGAAGGATTCCCACATCAACCCTGACTGTGGAAATTGCATAATCTGGGCTGCTTTAATTCCTCATAAAACAGGTTGGTCTGACAAGAATGGTCTTTCATAAATCCCTTCTGGTAGGCAATTATGATACCATTACCACAGACAAGTTTTTGTAGTCCCTCAAATAACTTACATACTATTGATGTTAGGCTGATAGGTCTGCAGTTTGCTGGTATAAATCTCAATACGTCCTTGGGAATTGGTACCACATAGTGCTACAAAAGGGATTTCCCGATCAACACTGTGATATGACTGTGTTAATGGGGGAATCAAGCAATTTTCTTTCCTTCCACCCGTGGCGGAAGGAAAGAAAATGATATGATCTATGAGCTCCTTAAATGACAGCAGGGTTAGGCTGGCATAACAAGGACTTAATTTCAGCCATTTCCTGCTGAATTGGCCAACATTCAATCAGTGGGTGACCTTTTTTGGCACCACGTGGCTCGACAAACTTTGATCTAATGTTCGAAGTACCTGGGCAGAAAATATTTGCCGGAACCATGGACTTGGGTGAATAAAAAGCAGGCCATACACTATACGTACAATCTGATTGTATAATTACTGTACAGTCTCCTTTGTTTTTACCAAAATTATGTAATAGAAGGTTCAACCTAAACAGTCCATGCACTATATTTGTATAAATTGTCTATAATAGAGGAAAGTTTGATGTAAAATGTTGTACAAGGAGAGTGCCATTGTGTCACCTTTTAAGCCCATTTGATTGATCTACATCAGTTGGTTAATGTAATGTTACACTGGAGACTTCAATTGTCATTGATTGCCAATTACCAACCCCCACAGGAAACATTGCGACTCTCTTGTGGAATTTGGAGCTGTCATATTATCTAAAGCTGGGTATACACTATAAGAAAATTGGGCGAATGATCGTCTGGTTATCCTCGATGTTTAACAGCAAGTTGAACCCGAGGATGGTACTAATTGTATGAAAATTCTCGAAACAACAAACGCTTCTTTTGTTGGACGTAGAAACATTGTAGCGTAGATTATTGTTGTTTATTGTTTCCAATCATGCGCAGTCTTTCGTTCTGAGTACCAAAACAGCACACATTAAACTAAAATCGTTAGTTATGTTCAAGTACGAGATATTTTTTGGACATTGTCCCTTCGGAATTTTTTTTGTTTGGAAAGTCTGAATCGGATGTCGAAAGTTGTGTACACACTATACAAAGATCGAACGATTGTTCCTTGTACGAAATTTTTCCCAAAAGTGGAACTCTTGCTTATATGCTTCCCACCCCCCTCCGGTGCACATTTGGCACCTTTCAGGGCAGAGGGGGGAACGGGGGACCTGTTTTTGACAGGTCCCTATCCCCACTTCCGGAGATGGACCGTGGCCCAATCTCCCGGGAGTTCGGCCTCCTCCCCCCGCCGCCGGGCCAATTAGTAGCAGTAGGGAACCAGGAGTGAAGTCAAAAGTCTTCACTGCCTGGTTCCCTTACCAGGAATGGCAGCAGCAGCACCCCCGGGAGTCGATTTGAAGATCAGCTGCGGTGCCAACATTGCGGGCTTCCTGGACAGGTAAGTGCCCTAATATTAACCACTTCCCAATCGGCTCACGTACATATGCATTGGCAGGTTGGCAGCCCTGCGCAAAACGATCATGGTCACGTTGACCGCCACCCTCCCACAAACGTGGGCACAAGAGACAGAACAGATCTTTGTGTAAACACACAAATCCCGGTTCTGTCAAGAAAGGAGAGACAGATCGGTGTGTTCCTATTAGTTAGGAACAGCGATATGTCTCCTCCTCCAGTTACTCTAACCCCCCCCCCCCACAGTTAGAACACACACATAGGGAACACAGTTAGCCTCTTAATCGCCCCCTAGTGCTAACCCCTTCCCTGCCAGTGACATTTATACAGAAATCAGTGGCTATTTTTAGCTCTGGTCGCTGTTTACATGTCAGTGGTCCCAAAAAAGTGTCAAAAAGGTCCGATCTGTCTGCAAATGTCACAGTCCTGATAAAAAACGCTGATCGCTGCCATTACTAGTATAAAATGTTTTTTTTATTTTTTATTACATAAATCAAAAGTTATAGCGTGTACAAAATAAGGGATAGATTTATGCCATTTTTATTATTATTATTTTTTTATACTTGTAATTGCCTGATCAGCGATTTACAGTGATCAGTGCTAAAAATATGCACTGATCACTGTATAAATGATACTGGCGGGGGAGGCTTAAAATTAGGGACGATCAAGGGGTTGTGTTCCCTGGGTTTGTTTACTAACTGTATGGGGGACAGACTCACTGGGATAAAACACAGATCCATCTTCCTGCGTAGCAGGAAGAAAGGATCCTGTGTCATCCACTGTCAGAACAGAGATCTGCCTTGTTTACATTGGCAGATCTCTGTTCTGTCTCTGTGGGGAACTATTGCATCTGCTGGACCCGCTAATTGGCTCCCCTGCTGGCTAATCGGCACATGCGCCCACACAGGCTAGTGCACAAAACGACGTAGCGATAAGTCATTTCGTGCAGCCGAGCCGTGGTGGGTGGTCGGCAAGTGGTTAAAAGAGAAATGAAAGGCAAAAACATTCAGATAAAAAAACATTACACCCCCTTTTCCCTTTTTTAAAAGTGATCACATTCCTCTATTCTAGGCTGCATAAGAGCTGGGGGGGGGGGGTAGAAACTGCAGTACACAGACTTTTTAAATGAATGGCAGAAGTCTGATCATTGGAGGAGAGCAGGCTGAGTTCCCAGCACAGCTAGAAAACTGACCACGCTGTGGTCTCATGCCTAGTGTAGTCAGTTTTTAGTAGATAGCAGAGGGACTGGCATGAACACCGGGGATTTCACCAGGGATTTCACACAATGGAAGCAATATAAAGAGAACGGGATACTTTTTCATACAAGTACATGGTACAGCAGGCACATATCAGGAATATGAAATGTTGGGTTTACATATTCTTTATTCTAATGGTAGCAGGTATAAGCTGCCCCTACACTGATTGAATTTAGTCCATTTGCACTACACAATGTAAATTAGAGAATCAATTGATTCGGACTGAATGAGAGAAATCAAGCTGCATATGGATAGCATAGGGCAGGCCATAGATTACCTGTGGTCGGTGGAAAGGAAATTGCTTGATTCCCCCATTAACAACAGTCAGTGTTCAGGATCTTCCTATTACTGGGTGACAACCATCTCCTTATTGTCCTCCTGCATTGACACCCTGCCACTTCAGATGAAGATTGTCAGAAGTGAAAAGGGCCTGTCATGCATCAGAGAACTGGGTGTCATGTCTATATGCCTAAGCCAGTGGTCTCCAAACTGTGGCCCTTTGCATGCTTTTATCTGGCCCTTGTGTGACTAATTCATCCACGGATACTGATAATGGGACACAATTCCTCCCAATTTCACCAACAATGGGGAACAATTTCTCCCAAAGACACCTAAGATGTGGCACAATTTATCTCAATGATAACAACGATGGTGCACAATTACCCACCTTGAAACAAACGATGGGGCATTATTTTTGCCCCCTGACATCGGGACCTTTTCAACTCCCAAAAGTCACAGACCGGACCCCCTAAAGCCTGAAGGACAGTAAACTGTCCCTTTGTTTAGAAAGTTTGGAGACCCTTGGCCTAAGCCCTTAAAGTAAACCACTAAAACAATGTTCAGCCAGGGTGACATAGCACCCTGCTATGCCATTTGGATTTCCCTAGGGAGCATGAGACCCAGTTTGCCTTGTTGTGATTGGGAGGGAGGGAATCTGTCTTGGGGGTACTCTGATGTGATGGAGAGACGCTGATGTGGTCAGGGAATCTGTCATGGGGTACTCTGATGTGATTGGAGGCTCTCATGTACAAGAGGGACACTGATGCGATGCAGGGATTCTGGAATGATGGCAGACTATGGCTGCCGACTCATCCCTTTAAACCTGAACACATATGAATTATACAGGTTTTGAAGCTGATTTAATGCAGATATAGCTCCAAGTGAGTTTAATTACCAACTTAATCAGCCACAGAACCTGTGCAATTAATATGTGTTCAGGTTTAAAGGGATGAGGTGACAACCCTATGGTAGACCTCTGATGTACGAGGGGACTTTGATGTTATGAGGGCCTTTAATGTGATAGGTGGGCTTTGATATGATGGAGGTACCTCTGCTTTGAGATTCTGAATTCTAAAGAGTGCTACAACTAAAAAAAGATTAAGAAACGCTGCATTAAGATCTCGTTATAGAATCCTTGTTCAGACTCTTCCTGTTATTGAGTGACAACCATCTTCCAATTAGACTCCTGCAGTGACACCAATGTCACATTCACTTCAGATGAAGAGTACAAACAATCTAGAGCAATAATTGCAGCCAGCATGCATGAATTTAGAAACTGAATGAGGCTAGATGAGATTAGTAGCACTGAAATGCAAAAAATGGTGACCAAAGGTGAAAATTCATACTTTATGGGAAAACAGCAATGGTTTATGATACAATGATAGCCAACTAAACGTCATTTGGTTAACAGTTTACATTTACTCAAATGAATATTATTCACAATAACAGCCTTGGGCCTAGTTGGCTCCAGTGTCCTACGGCATTGTTGCTTGGCTTTCACTTTATAATTGAGTTATCTTGAGTAGGATATTGGTATTCATGTTGTAATTAAAAACAAGATTGTCCAGCGGTGTAGGTGAGACAATGTACAAGTACAATGTCATGTAAATGTCATCCAACACAGTGTTCATTTAAATAACGGAGATCAAATAGTGTGCAATGTTGTCGTGTGCCCCCTTGCTGTGTAGACCTTTACCTGGAACCTGGAACCAGGGTGGGACATTCACACCTTTTGTCATGGAACTGACCTGTATTGTTAAACAAGACGCCTATAGAAAGGTGCAGCCAAAGAGACAATGGACACTTGCATTTTAATTTAGTTGCTTTTGAATGCTCACTGATTGAATCACCACCTCAATAGGTAACCCCCTCTCAACAGACAGCAGTCTCCTTTCACACTTCAAACCATTTGTCTCACTGCCAGAGTTTGTTCTGTAAAAACATGATTCTTATACGTCATTGTGCCTAAAGGGGATATGAGCCAAAGCCTAATTGTCAAACATGGGTGACATTGCAAAGGCTGTGTCAAAAACCCTTCAATTTACAAGTCGGGTTCTAACATCTGTCAATGAGAAATTTACAGGGAAATTACAGAAATGGAGGCACTTCTAGGACTGCAAGACTTCATTTTTGTAACACTGTTGCCGCGTACACACAATCATTTTTCGGCATGAAAAAACGTTGTTTTAAAAAAATGTAATTTAAGGCCACGTACACACGATCCGACCGGTCCGATGAAACTGGTCTTAAGCATTGTTTTTGCCCCCTGACATCGGGACCTTTTCAACTCCCAATAGTCACAGACCGGACCCCCTAAAGTCTGAAGGACAGTAAACTGTCCCTTTGTTTAGAAAGTTTGGAGACCCTTGGCCTAAGCCCTTAATTTAAACCACTAAAACAATGTTCAGCCAGGGTGACAGTTTCATCGGACCAATTCGATGGTGTGTAAGGCCCATCGGACCGCTGTCCGTCGGACCAAAGTTTTAAAACTTGCCTTAAAATCTGTCCGACGGACACCTGTCCGTCAGACAAAAACGATGGTTAGTACACCAAAGCATTGGACCAAAAACCAGCGCATGCTCAGAATCAAGTCGATGCAAGCTTGGAAGCATTGAACTTTGTTTTTTCAGCACTTTGTGGTGTTCTACGTCACCGCGTTCTGGTCTGATCAGATTTTTGGCCCGATGGTGTGTACGCACATCAGACCACTTCAGCGTGGTCCGATGAAAACGGTCCGTCGGAGCAGTTTCATCGGACCGGTCTGATCGTGTGTACGTGGTCTAAAACGATCGCGTGTGGGCTTCACATCATTTTTCGGGTTCTGAAAAACAAAATTTTTTTTTTCCGAACATGCTGCAGTTTTTAACAACGTTTTAAATGATGTTGTGTTTCGTGTTGTAAAGAATGATCGTGTGTGGGCTAAAACGACGTTAAAAACCTGCGCATGCTCAGAAGCAAGTTATGAGATGGGAGCGCTCGTTCTGTTAAAACTACCGTTCATAATGGAGTAAGCACATTCATCACGCTGTAACAGACAAAAAAGCGTGAATCGTCTTTTACTAACACGGAATCAGCTAAAGCAGCCCAAAGGCGAATGGAACTTCCCCTTTATAGTGCTGTCGTACGTGTTGTACATCACCGCGCTTTGCTAGAGCATTTTTTAAAAACGATGGTGTGTGGGCAACGTCGTTTTAATGATAAAGTTGGAAAAACTTCGTTTTTTCTATATGCCGAAAAACAACGCTTTTTTTCATGCCGAAAAATGATTGTGTGTACGCAGCATGTTCCTTTTTAATTGCTGACTTTCATGAGAGTGTTGCTAACATGCTCTCAGACTATAGTATTGGCAGTTCATACAGTAAGTAGACTTCAAAAGGCTATTGACATTAGAGGGCATGATCAGACCACTTAAATATTGTATAAACAAGTATGAATTCTTGCTTTAAGTATACTTAAAGACTTTTTTTGCAAATTGTTTCACCTTGTAAATATTTGCCTCCATTTCCTGTCTTTTAAATGAAACAGGAAGCAGTGTGGCCAACCTACCAGACTGAAATTTACTGACACAACACTTTACTGGCACAGCCAAGTTTTTACTGGCATTTCCAAAAGTTATAAAGTTACAGTTTTAAGTGCAAATTTTAGTATTTAGACTACAACAAGTCAATTTAGGCCACACACAAGTACGATATGCAATTAGAAATGTGATTTAAGGTAGATATTGAGGCAAAAAACATATTTCTTATTTTATTTTCGATATAGTTAGTAGCTCAGGAACAGGACTAAGAAATTAGAATGGGCACGTGAAACTGACTCTCAAAGTGACACTGACATCAGTGTGCAGATGATGATGATGATGACATCTCAACACCACATGACCCCCTCCTGAGTCACAGTGACAGTCTCTCTCCATGCCAGGTGGTCCCTTTAGTCCAAACAGCACTGACAGTCCTGCTCCTGTCCTGTAGACACTCGGCTCCACTCCCTTGCACCACGACATCACATGACATGCTCAGGCAGCACCTCCGCCAGGCTCCTCCCTTGTTGGCACCGCCTGAACACACTGTAGTAGGCACTTAGATGGTCTCGGCCAGCTCCAGAACCAAAATGCACATACGTAGTTCCAAGTCGAGCATCACAGACATATTTTTTACTGGCAACCCTTTTCTTTTACTGACATTTACTGGCAGGAGGAAAGTGCCCATTTTTTACTGCCTGCCAGTAAAAATACTGACAGTTGGCAACACTGACAGGAAGGGAAATCTCTCAAAAGTGACGAAAAATGCCCACTCACCTTAACTGTCATTGGAAAAAATGTCTTAATTTTTTTCCTTTGAAAATATTTTACTTTCAAAATGTCCTATTTATTAAACGTTATACAACTTCATACATTATATTTATATTTTATTTCTTTAACATTTGCCTACAAGCATAAGGCTTTATGATAAAATCTCAAAATAATGCCCATTCCCTTAGGCCCCGTACACACGGCAGAGAACCTCGACGGGCGGAACACATCGTTCCGCCCGTCGAGGTTCTCGCCCAGCCGTCAGATTCGGCGACCAGCCATTCATCCCGACGGGCCGTCGAGCAAATAGAGAACCTGCTCTCTATTTGCGCGACGGGTTTCCCGACGGGCGGGGCTTGCCGAATCCGTACACACGGCCGAGGTTCTCGGCAGAATTAGGCTCCCAGCGAGGTTCTCGCTGGTTTCTGCCGAGAACCTCGGCCGTGTGTACGGGGCTTCACTCGCAGTCCTGCATAAGGCCTTGTACAAGAGGTGCCATCGTGACAACTCACACAAGGCAAGAGAAAGCGTGTTAAAGATGAATTAATGGCCCGTTCACACGATCCGAAAAGGTCGTCCATTTTTTTTTTTGCATGCTAGTCGCATATCGAAAATGGAGAGATTACTAAAGTTACAAAAATTCTTGTACGACAAAATAAAAAATCGGAAGTGATGTTATGTGTTGTAGTGTATTTCTATTGTACTTTCAGATGACAACTGTACTGACTGAACGAATATCGTACGATCTGGTATCATACGAGAACATTTTTCGTGTTTGTCTGATCCGATAATATCGGATGAACTGTCGTTTTTGGCTCTCAAAAGCTCTGTACTAACGATCCGATTATCATACGATCGCTTTGAAAGCGGGATTTTTTAACCGATTTTCGAATTGTGTGTACGGACCATAAGCAAGTGCATCAGTCATTGTATTTCACTGGGTAACAAACATAAAAGTACGAAATAAAAACATGGTTAAATTGTAGTGTAAAATAATTTTTGTAAGAAATAGACCTTTAAAAATTACAAAGTAGAAGAGACATCCTGAGCATTCCAGGGAGCAATCAGTGCAGCTAAAAGAGAATATCAGAAACACATTGCCACAGCAAATAAAAAATAATATATATATTTTTTAAATATATCAGTAGTTAAAAGGTTTTGAAAGAACAGATAGGCCCCATAACAGATGAACACAATTGACACAAAAAAAAATGCAGATGTATTATTTTTCTCATTTTTTTCTCATTCAGTTTTTCAGATGAAGAAGACAGGCTTGATAGACTTAACAGTAGTATTAATGACATTTCACTAAGGTACCCCTCAGGTTGACTAAAAATGTAAGTGGTATTAAACCCACTTATTTAAATATTTATGACAAAATTGACCCTATCTGAAACGCAATTGCGCATGCATGGGATTTTTTTTTTTAAAGTGTATTTTGTGCGTGTACTCGAGAGAGGAGCCGGACTGCAGGAGTTGGGAGTAGGCAGATCTCCCCCAGAGGCAATCTGCCATCTTTCTCCATGCCCCCGGGTGGCAATGCCGTCCTCCCACACAGCCCGCCCTACCTGTTCCGCTTTGAAGACCAACGGGGCAGAGGGACTCCCCTATGAGGGAGTGAGAGGATCTAGCCTGCTCAGCCAGCCCTGTTAGTCCTTCGCCTCCCTTTTTTTTTTTAGAGACCGCGTGGCCAAAGTGCGTGCATGTTAACCCAATTTCGAGTGTGTGTAAGTGTGGTGTTTTTTTGTGGGAGGGGGGCGGGCGTACTAAGCGCAGGCTTACCTCGCATAGCACACTCACCAGAAGACCGGGCTGAGACCACCAAACTCAATTCACATGCAGCCGAGACCGGGATCCGAACCCTTAGCTGCAGAGGTGAACGGCTTGTCAGCGCAGTGCCAATCGCGTTGAGCCACCGCAGCTCCCCCGCATGCATGGCATTTGATATGTGCCATGGTGATGTGACATCATCATGGCCCAGCTACTCAATAGGCCAAACAGACAGAGCCTAGAAAGACCAGGTTAAGATGGAAGATCCAAGCGCTGACATCGCAACGCTGGGGGCTTCCATTGACAGTCAACTCTGTCATAATGTGCTAGTATGTGGTGCATACTGTCAGGGAGTTAATCTGAAATGATTAAACAAGACACCAATAGGCAGTTGCAGTCAAAGAGACAATAGATAATTTGCACCTTAATTTTGGTTGCCTTTGAGTGCTCCCTGATTGAATTACCACCTCAATAGGTAACCATTATTAGCAGCCAACACTGCCTTTTATCACACTTCATACGTTTTGTCACACTGCCGGAGTTTGTACTGTAAAAACATGATTTTTATACATCATTGTTCCTAAAGGAGATAGGTCAATCTTTAGCCTAATTGTCTTACATGGGTGACATTGCAAAGGGTGTGACAAGAACCCTTCATTTTAGAAGTCAAGCTCTAACATCTGTCAATGAGGCATTTCCAAGGGAAATGATGAGGCTTCCATGTACCAAGTAAAGATGGAAGCGACCGAGCGCTGATATTGCAGCTGGAGGTAATTCTGTCATAATGTGATAATATGTGGTGCATACTAGCACATTATGGCTTAAACCACCCTGGGGACTTTTTTAAAGAGTATTAGATACCCTAATAATGTGCACAAATCATCAAGTCCAGAAGAGTTATGCCGTGTACACGACCGTTTTTAATGTCATGGAAAAAAATAAATTTTTCTCTACGTGATTCTTGTCATGCCTGCCTTGCATACACACGATCGTGAAAAAAAAATGCTCGAGCAAAGCGTGTGACGTACAACACGTACGACGGCACTATAAAGGGTAAGTTAGTTCCATTAGATTGGCGACACCCTTTGGGCTGATTATTCAAATTTCCCCGATGTGAAAAACGAAGAGAAAAAATAGAGCATGTTCTAAATTTTTAATGACCATTTTTCACATCGAGAAAAATGCTCTGGAGCCTACACACGACCATTTTTAATGACCAATTTAAAAAATGAAATTTTTCTCGTCATGTGTACTCAGCATTACACCCGTGAGTCCTTATGGAACATAGCTCAGTTATAGCCAAGATGCTATTTCAACATTTTAAAGAGACCTTACTGACTGGAACGAATTTGTAGAGGTAAGTGCCCCGGGGATTGTACGGGCAAAGGAGATAAACCAGAATTTTAAGAAATAATATTGTGTAAAAAGGGTACACAATTTAATGGATACAAATAGACATATTGGCCCAGTATCTCAAGATACGCCATCGTAAGTACAAATGTGCGCCGTCGTATCTCTGCGCCGATTCCCCAAACTAGATACGTCGGAAAAATAGGCTTCAGCCGCCCAACGTAACTTGCCTATGCCGGCGTATGGTGGGCGCATAGTTACGCTGGACGCATTCGGTGTACCCATGTTAAATATGCAAATGAGGGAGATATGCCGATTCACGAACGTACTTGCGCCCGGCGCATGTTTTAAGCGATTTGCGTAAGGGTTACGTCCGGCGTAAAGTTATTCCTCATATAGGGGGCGCAACCCATTCAAAGGTATGGACCAGGGAACAGCCGTCGTATTTTACGTCGCTTACGTAGTACGTGAATAGGGCTGGGCGTAGGTTACGTTCACGTCGTAGGCAGTGTTTTGACGTATCTTAGCCAGTTATCTTGACGTAACTGTGAGCATGCGCACTGGGATGTGTCCAGGATACGACACATGCGCAGTTCGTTTTTTGAAGCTCATTTAAATGTTACACGCCCACTTCCACCTACTTACGTCGGCTTAGGCCGACGATTATATGCTACGCCGGCGCAACGTTGGGAGCATTTGCTTTGTGAATTCCATGCTTGCCTCTCAATGTTGCGCCGGTGTAGCGTAACAAAGATACTCTACGCCCGCATAAAGATGCGCCCAGGTACGTTAATCCAGGCCAAAGTTGTTACACAGATATGTACACAAGTGTTGATATGTACATATCCGTGTATCAACTTTATGTCTATTTGTATTCAAGAAATGTACCTTTTTTACGCAATATTACTTTTTTACTTTTGCCCGTACCATCCCTGGGGCACTTACCTCTACAATGTCTTCTTAAATTGGGATGTGGCAAAAGTTTTTCCAGTGCTATACTCCTTGGTGGTTTTCCTCTCTAGTTTTTTATTTGTTCCTATTTTTTTTCTTCACTGACTGGAACGGTACCAACTCATTGTCGTAGATCAAGTGTGGTACCAATGTACAAGAAAGGATTGAGATGTATACCAGCAAACTACAGACCAGTCAGTGATACATACTAGCTCATTATGCCTTTGTCTTGCAGGTTTTTATTTTTATTAAAAAAAAAATTCAGAGGTTTACAACCTCTTTAACCTCCCTGGTGGTATGATTATGTCATACCGCCAGGGACAATTGTTTTGCATGGAAATTTGGCATTTTATATTGTAGGCCTGCAATTCTTAGGAATAACTCACTTAAAGCGGTTGTATACCCACATTTTTTTTTTTTTACACCTGTAAGGCAAAAGCCATAATGGGCTAGTATGCACCGCAGCTCATTATGAAATACTTACCTTAAAACGAGGTGTAGAGAACTTACCTGGTCCACGCCGAGCTAGATGTCATCTTGCTCCGGTGTGCCTTCCGGGTATCGCCGCTCCAGCGCTGTGATTGGCTGGAGCGGCGATGTCGTCACTCCTGCGCATGCGCGTGGGAGATTTCATTCCGGCAGAGTCAGGCGGCTGCCGGCCCTTTAGCGGAGGATCCCCCACTGCGCAGGCGTACGCAATGTTAAGTATGGACGTCGGGACAGCGTCGTTTTTTTCCGTTGTTTACGTAAATCGTTCGCGAATAGGGCTTTGCGTAAATTAAGTTCACGTCAAAACCAAAGTATTTGCGGCTTAATTGGAGCATGCGCACTGGGATACGTCCACGTACGGTGCATGCGCAGTTTAAAAAAAATGTCAAAAACGTGGGGTCATGATTCATTTACATAAAACACGCCCACCTCATTCACATTTGAATTACCTGGGCTTACGCCGGGCCATTTACGCTACGCCGCCGTAACTTAGGACGCAAGTGCTTTGAGAATACAGCACTTGCTTCCAAAGTTGCGGCGGCATAGCGTAAATACTATACGCTACACCCCCCTGGCATTTTCGCAAGTCTACAAGAATCTGGCCCACTGTGTTTTAAGTAGGGTTGTCCCGATACCACTTTAAGGCCTCGTACACACGATCAAATCTGTCTGCTGGAAACGGTCTGCTAGACCAGTGTTTTTCAACTCCAGTCCTTAAGGCACACCAACAGGTCAAGTTTTCAGGATTTCCCTCAGATGAAATGGCTGTGGCGATTACTAAGGCAGTGAAACTGATCAAATCACCTGTGCAAAATAATGGAAAGCCTGAAAACATGACCTGTTGGTGTGCCTTGAGGACTGGAGTTGAAAAACACTGTGCTAGACCGTCCCAGCAGACAGATTCGATCGTGTGTACGGCCGAGCCGACGGATTTGGCCACCCGACAGATTTCAAAGCATGCTTTGAAATCTATCGGGTGGGAATCCGTCCGCCCGACATGTCTGCTGGTTAGTACACTTACCAGCAGACATGTCGTCTCGCACCACCGCCGAATGGATTCGGCGCATGCGCGGAAGTGTTTTACTTCCTGGTGCGGTGACGTGGCGGCGGCAACGTCACAGCCACGTCATCGACACGTCAGCACGCCGTCTGCTGGCGGGGATTTTGGTTTGCTCGTGTGTACACGTGAGCAAACCAAAATCCTAACAAACAGATTTGTTCAAATCGGTCAGTCCGACCGATTTGAACAAATAGATTGCCTCGTGTGTACGAGGCCTCAGACCGAGTACCGAGTACCAAGTACTCGCCGATACCGAATACCGATACTTTTTTTAAATGTCATGTGACAGTTTTCAAACCACAATACAGACTAAGGATATTTTCTTTAGAATTATTAAGAACTCTAACTCAGGACATTATAAAAGAATAAAAATGAGTAAAAATGAATAAAAATGTTTTATTTTCTTGTCACGCAGTAGTAAAAAACTCAAAGAATTTTCACAGAACATGTTGATAAATACAAAAAAAGTATCGGCAGAAGCATCGGGAGCATTTGTGTGAGTACAAGTACTCCCGCAAATACTCGGCAAGTATCGGTATCGGGACAGCCCTAGTTTTAATTTTTTTGGGTTTGGAGCCGTGCTCAGTCCCGGTGCATCGCAGCGCTCGCAGGGAACGGAGCCCAGCGCTCGGGCACTGTGAATCGAGCAGTGGAAGAGACATCGCAGGATCCAGGGGACAAGGTAAGTAACTTTCCCTGGATACTGTGATGCGATGCCGAGTGTGGCTCGGGGTAACCACATTTGGTAGTGAAAATTCATCCCGAGCCACACATAGGATTACTGCTAAGGAGGTTAAGTGGCATTAAACTCACTTATTTAAAATGTGCTGACAGGCAGTTTTTGTTTATGACAAAAGAATCCCTGCCTGAGTCACGATTCCGAATGCATGGCACCTGACCTGTGCCATGGTGGTGTGACACCTGTGCACACGTGCAGGAGTGACATCATCTTGGCTTAGTTATTCAATAGGCCGAACAGACAGAGCCTAGAAGGAAGATGATTTTTTAGCCCTGGAGGGCTTCCTTTGACAAACAGGTCTGTCACAATGTGCTAGTATGTGGTGCATACTGTCAGGGAGCTAACCTGAATTTGTTAAACAAGATGCCAATAGACAGGTGTAGTCAAACAGACAATGGACAGTTGCATTTTATTTAGCCTTGGAATAATCCCTGATTGAATTAACACCTCAATAGGTAACCCCTTTTAGCAGCCAACAATGCCTTCTATTACACTTCAAACCTTTTGTCTCACTGCTAGAGTTTGTACTGAAAAAACATGATTCTTATACATCATTGTTCCTAGAGGAGATATGCCAATCTTTAGCCTAATTATCTTACATGAGCGACATTGCAAAAAGGGTGTCAAAAACCCTTAATTTTTAGACCCCTTTCACACTGAAGCAGTTTTTAGGCGTTTTAGCACTAGAAAGTTAAGCGACTGAAAACTGCCTCCCATGCCGCCTGAATCTGAAAGCCCGTGTCCTTCTACACTGGGGCTGTGTGCTTGCAGGACGTAAGAAAAAGTCCTGCAAGCAGCTGTAGACATCACTCCCAAAATGCCCCTGCCCATTGGAATAAATTAGCTGCACTTCCGAAGTGCCTGAAAAGCGACACGGAAGCGCCGTCACGCGGGCGTTTTTAACCCCTTCTTCAGCCGCTAGCAGGGGTTAAAATTCCCCATGCTATCGGTCAAATAGCACTACTTAAACAGTGCTAAAGTGTCGCTAAAACGAGCGGCCCCAAACGCATGGGCGGCACCAGTGTGAAAGGGGTCTAAAATTGAAGTTCTAACATCTGTCAATGAGGCCTTTCCAAAAGAAATTATGTGACTCCCGTTCACATGTGTGGGAGTTACTTCATCGTGGTCTGACAAATTAAGAGGCTGAATGGACAGAGCCCTGAAGTAAGACTGGGTGAAGATGGAAGCTCACGAGCAATGACATTGCAGCACTGGATGGCTTCCTTTAATAGGAAAGTCTGTCATAATGTGCTAGTATGTGGTGCAGAGCTGTATCCTGGCCTAGGCCAACAAGGCCCAGGCCTAGGGCAGCACGTTGCAGGGGGGCAGCACAGAAAGAGTCTCTTCCGGCTTGCACTATTAGTGTAGCACTGTAGTGACAGTCTTATGGGGCGGACTGGGCAGAGAGGCAAGCATTCCGCAACTGTAGGGGGGCGGAGCTTCTAATTTTGACTATCTATCATCCTGGACCACAAACCTTCCTCACTGTGCTATATGTTTTCTGCTGTACCATTGGCATGGTTATATCTTTTTAGTCCTCTCCATAAAATTATCAGAATTTTGGGCCTCAAGTAGAACTTTAGGAACACTTTTCTATTTAATTTTGGATAGAGTAAGGTAAGGTAAGGGCAGGTCTTTAACAGCAATGGGTGTGGCCTTGAGAGGAAGGGGTGGGTCATATTTAAATTAGGGGTGCACAAGTTTAGTCAGGCCTAGGGCAGCACAAAACCAAAATACATCCCTGATGTGGTGTATACTAGCATTTTATGGCTTAAACCACCCAGCGAGCCCATTTGATTTTTAAGGAAAGTTTACAACCGCTTTAATTACTACGTTCAGAAGGCTTAGGCCCCTTTCACACGGGGGCGGATCAGTAATGATCTGCCTCCGTATGCTCCGTATGCTCAGCGGGGATCGCTCCATTGATCCCCGCTGAGCCGACGGATGACAGGGTGGTTCCCGCACACTGTGCAAGGACCGCCCTGTTTTTTCTCTCCTCTCTCCCCTATGAGAGGGTTGGATGAACACGGACCGTGTGTCCGTGTTCATCTGATCCGATCCGCAGACGGAAGGAAAAATAGGGTTTCTTCCGTCTGAAAAATCGGATCACTGCAGAGGCGGACGAGATCGGGTGTCAGCGGATGTTTATCTCATAGGGACCAATGTATGTCCCTTTTTCATCCGCAAACGGATGGATGTAAAAGCGGACATATGGTCCGCACGTTTGAAAGGGGCATAACACTTGTGAGTCCTTAGGGAACTTCAATTATAGGCAAGCTGCTGTTTCAAAATTTTAATGACACCTTACTGATTGGAATGGTACCAACTGATTGTCATAGAGCAAATGTGGTTACCAATTTCAAAGAAAGGATTGAGATGTATACCAGCAAACTACAGACTAGTCAGCCTAACATCAATAGTATGCAAAATGTTTGAGGGAATGATAAGGAACTCTTTGCACAAATTTGCCTGTAATAAAGGTATCATAAGTGACAACCCGCATGGATTTATGAAAGATCATTCTTGTCAGACCAACATGTTATTGTCCTAAGAGGAAGTAAGTTAGAAACCGGATGGTGGAAGTCCAGTGGCTGTGGTGGCAGACTAGTGGCATACTGCATCTGGTGGCTGTGGGGACAGGCTAATGGCTGGCTGCCTCTGATGGCTGTGGTGGCAGCCTGCCTTTTGTGGCTGTGGTGGCAGACTGCCTCTGATGGCTATGGCTGTGGTGGCAGGCTAGTGCCAGGTTGTCTCTGTTGGCTGTGGTGGCAGGCTAGTGGCATGCTGCATCTGGTAGCTGTGGTGGCAGGCTAGGGGCACGCTGCATCTAGTAGCTGTGGTGGCAAGCTAGTGGCACACTGCCTCTGGTTGCTGTGGTGCCTCTAGTGGCAGGCTGCATCTGGTGACTGTGGTGGCAAGCTGCATCTGGTGACAGGCTAGTGATATGCTGCATCTGGTGACATGCTAGTGGTGGTATCCTGCATCTGGTGACAGGCTAGTGATACGTTGCATCTGGTGACAGGCTAGTAGTGACATGCTGCATCTGGTGACAGGCTAGTGCTGGCACGCTGCATCTGGTGACAGGCTAGTGGCAGGCTGCATCTGGTAACTGTGGTAGCAGGCTGCATCTGGTGACTAGTGATATGTTGCATCTGGTGGCAAGCTAGTGGCACTCCGCATCGGGTGACAAGCTGGTGACATGCTGCATCTGGTGACAGGCTAGTGGCGGCAGGCTGCATCTGGTGGCAGGCTAGTGACACGTTGTATCTGGTGGCTGTAGAGCAGGCTAGTGGCACACTGCATGTGGTGGCAGGCTTGTGGCACATTGCATTTGGTGGCTGTGGTGGTACACTGCATCTGGTGGCTGTGATGGCAGACTAGTGGCACGCTGCATCTGGTGGCTATGGGGGCAGGCTAATGGCAAGCTGCCTCTGATGGCTGTGGTGGCAGCCTGCCTCTTGTGGCTGTGGTGGCAGGCTGGTTTTGGTGGCAGGCTAATGCCAGGCTGCTTCTAGTGGCAGGCTAGTGGCATGCTGCATCTAGTAGCTGTGGTGGCAGGCTAGGGGCAATCTGCATTTGGTGGCTGTGGTGGCACACTGCCTCTGGTGGCTGTGGTGGCAGGCTGCCTCTGGTGGCTGTGGTGGCAGGCTGCCTCTGGTGGCTATGGCTGTGGTGGCAGGCTAATGCCAGGCTGCTTTTGGTGGCAGGCTAGTGGCATGCTGCATTTAGTAGCTGTGGTGGCAGGCTAGGGGCAAGCTGCATTTGGTGGCTGTGATGGCACACTGCATCTGGTGGCTGTGGTAGCAGGCTGTCTCTGGTGGCTGTGGTGGCAGACTAGTGCCAGGTTGCCTCTGTTGGCTGTGGTGGCAGGCTAGTGGCATGCTGCATCTGGTATCTGTGGTGGCAGGCTAGGGGCACGCTGAATCTAGTAGCTGTGGTGGCAAGCTAGTGGCACACTGCCTCTGGTTGCTGTGGTGCCTCTAGTGGCAGGCTGCATCTGGTGACTGTGGTGGCAAGCTGCATCTGGTGACAGGCTAGTGATATGCTGCATCTGGTGACATGCTAGTGGTGGTATGCTGCATTTGGTGACAGGCTAGTGGCAGGCTGCATCTGGTGACAGGTTAGTGGTGGCATGCTGCATCTGGTGACTGTGGTGGCAGGCTGCATCTGATGACAGGCTAGTGATACGCTGCATCTGGTGACAGGCTAGTAGTGACATGCTGCATCTGGTGACAGGCTAGTGCTGGCTCGCTGCATCTGGTAACAGGCTAGTGGCAGGCTGCATCTGGTGACAGGCTAGTGATATGCTGCATCTGGTGACATGCTAGTGGTGGTATGCTGCATTTGGTGACATGCTAGTGGCAGGCTGCATCTGGTGACAGGTTAGTGGTGGCATGCTGCATCTGGTGACAGGCTAGTGATACGCTGCATCTGGTGACAGGCTAGTAGTGACATGCTGCATCTGATGACAGGCTAGTGGTGGCACGCTGCATCTGGTGACAGGCTAGTGGCAGGCTGCATCTGGTAACTGTGGTGGCAGGGTGCATCTGGTGACTGACTAGTGATATGTTGCATCTGGTGGCAAGCTAGTGGCACTCCGCATCTGGTGACAAGCTGGTGACATACTGCATCTGGTGACAGGCTAGTGGCGGCAGGCTGCATCTGGTGGCAGGCTAGTGACACGTTGTATCTGGTGGCTGTGGCTGTGGAGCAGGTTAGTGGCACACTGCATGTGGTGGCAGGCTTGTGGCACGTTGCATTTGGTGGCTGTGGTGGCACACTGCATCTGGTGGTTGTGGTGGCAGACTAGTGGCACGCTGCATCTGGTGGCTATGGGGGCAGGCTAATGGCAAGCTGCCTCTGATGGCTGTGGTGGCAGCCTGCCTCTTGTGGCTCTGGTGGCAGGCTGCTTTTGGTGGCAGGCTGCCAGGCTGCTTCTAGTGGCAGGCTAGTGGCATGCTGCATCTAGTAGCTGTGGTGGCAGGCTAGGGGCAAGCTGCATTTGGTAGCTGTGGTGGCACACTGCATCTGGTGGCTGTGGTGGCAGGCTGCCTCTGGTGGCTGTGGTGGCAGGCTGCCTCTGGTGGCTATGGCTCTGGTGACAGTCTAATGCCAGGCTGCTTCTGGTGGCAGGCTAGTGGCATGCTGCATCTAGTAGCTGTGGTGGCAGGCTAGAGGCAAGCTGCATTTGGTGGCTGTGATAGCAGGCTGCCTCTGGTGGCTGTGGTAGCACGCTGCATCTGTTGACTGTGAGGGCAGGCTAATGGCTGGCTGCCTCTGATGGCAGGCTAGTGGCACACTGCATCTGGTAACTGTGGTGTCAGGGTAGGGGCACGCTGCATCTAGTAGCTGTGGTGGCAAGCTAGTGGCATACTGACTCTGGTTGCTGTGGTGCCTCTGGTGGCAGGCTGCATCTGGTGGCTGTGGTGGCAGGCTGCCTCGGGTTACAGTCTGCATCTAGTGTCTGTGGTGAAAGGCTAGTGGCAGTCTGCATATTGTGCCTGTGGTGGCAGGCTGCTGTGGCAAGTGACAAGCTGCATCTCGTGGCAAGAAATCAAGCTGAGGACTCCCACTGATTCTGTGTTATGGTGAGTTAAACTATTTGATTCTATATTACAATGTAATAATATAAATAATTGGCTTCAATTATCCTGACACTATATCAATCACAGTATCAGGATGACTGAAGTGCAAACAACATCACCACCACCACAACAATCCGGACCAGAAGCAGGTATTATTAGGCAAATGTTCCTATGTTTAATAGTTTACTGTTGTTGCCCAAAGCTTATGTGTGTAAAAAGACTGCTGACAGGACTATATCTGTGCGATGGCTGCATTCATTTAATTTTCTAGGAATCTGCTGCCCTCTGCTGTCTATATTTGTAAATAAATGTGCTGCTGCTGCTGCCTTAAATAAGATATACTTACTTTTTATTCATACCACATATCCAGTTATTTTGGGTTATATTTGACATTATTTGTTGCTGCTTTATAATTATTTTATTTTACACAAGCGCAATATTACTTTATAGTTTCTTTGGACATATCATATATAAACACTTTCTGTTTCTGGGCTGCTGTGTTGGAAACCCCACAAAGGGGGAAGTAGGGAGAGCCTGGGGCCACATGCAACGGAAGAGCTGTTGCCGAACCGGAGCAGAAGTTGGTATTAATGTTCCTATGTTTAATAGTTGAGTGTAAAAAGACTAGAGTAGATCTGAAATAGTGCATGTGAGATGCCAACAAAGGCCCTCTGTTGGCATCTTACATGCACTATTCCAGATAGTTAGGTCTGTGCATGTGTAGTGGTTGCATGTCTGTATGTTAGTAGGTGTTTATTTTATTACAGGTACTTACAGTATATAGCTATCAATTTACTTACAATCTAAGGCAGGCATGTCCAAAGTCCCGCCCGTGGGCCAAATGCAGCCCCCTTGTTGATTTAATATGGCCCCCCTGGGGATTTGGATATATACAGTGCGGAAAATAAGTATTTGAACACCCTGCTATTTTGCAAGTTCTCCCACTTGGAAATCATGGAGGGGTCTGAAATTGTCATCGTAGGTGCATGTCCACTGTGAGAGACATAATCAAAAAAATAAATTCCAGAAATCACAATTTATGATTTTTTTTAACTATTTATTTGTATGATACAGCTGCAAAGAAGTATTTGAACACCTGTCTATCAGCTAGAATTCTGACCCTCAAAGACCTGTTAGTCTGCCTTTAAAATGTCCACCTCCACTCCATTTATTATCCTAAATTAGATGCACCTGTTTGAGGTCATTAGCTGCATAAAGACACCTGTCCACCCCATACAATCAGTAAGAATCCAACTACTAACATGGCCAAGACCAAAGAGCTGTCCAAAGACACTAGAGACAAAATTGTACACCTCCACAAGGCTGGAAAGGGCTACGGGGAAATTGCCAAGCAGCTTGGTGAAAAAAGGTCCACTGTTGGAGCAATCATTAGAAAATGGAAGAAGCTAAACATGACTGTCAATCTCCCTCGGACTGGGGCTCCATGCAAAATCTCACCTCGTGGGGTCTCAATCATCCTAAGAAAGGTGAGAAATCAGCCCAGGACTACACGGGAGGAGCTGGTCAATGACCTGAAAAGAGCTGGGACCACCGTTTCCAAGGTTACTGTTGGTAATACACTAAGACGTCATGGTTTGAAATCATGCATGGCACGGAAGGTTCCCCTGCTTAAACCAGCACATGTCAAGGCCCGTCTTAAGTTTGCCAATGACCATTTGGATGATCCAGAGGAGTCATGGGAGAAAGTCATGTGGTCAGATGAGACCAAAATAGAACTTTTTGGTCATAATTCCACTAACCGTGTTTGGAGGAAGAAGAATGATGAGTACCATGCCAAGAACACCTACCCTACTGTGAAGCATGGTGGTGGTAGCATCATGCTTTGGGGGTGTTTTTCTGCACATGGGACAGGGCGACTGCACTGTATTAAGGGGAGGATGACCGGGGCAATGTATTGCGAGATTTTGGGCAACAACCTCCTTCCCTCAGTTAGAGCTTTGAAGATGGGTCGAGGCTGGGTCTTCCAACATGACAATGACCCGAAGCACACAGCCAGGATAACCAAGGAGTGGCTCTGTAAGAAGCATATCAAGGTTCTGGCGTGGCCTAGCCAGTCTCCAGACCTAAACCCAATAGAGAATCTTTGGAGGGAGCTCAAACTCTGTGTTTCTCAGCGACAGCCCAGAAACCTGACTGATCTAGAGAAGATCTGTGTGGAGGAGTGGGCCAAAATCCCTCCTCCAGTGTGTGCAAACCTGGTGAAAAACTACAAGAAACGTTTGACCTCTGTAATTGCAAACAAAGGTTACTGTACCAAATATTAACATTGATTTTCTCAGGTGTTCAAATACTTCTTTGCAGCTGTATCATACAAATAAATAGTTAAAAAAATTCATAAATTGTGATTTCTGAAAAAAAAATTTTTGATTATGTCTCTCACAGTGGACATGCACCTACGATGACAATTTCAGACCCCTCCATGATTTCCAAGTGGGAGAACTTGCAAAATAGCAGGGTGTTCAAATACTTATTTTCCGCACTGTATATATATATATATATATATATTGTTTGTGGCCCCCAGGGCCACAAAAGATATATACTGTATTTATGAGCACTGCCTTGGAGGGGACAGGGAGGGAGCAGGACATTACATGAAGATAATCTCCTGTTTACTCAGCAGTGTCTGTATTGAAAGTCCCGTCGCCTGGTATGCCATTGGACAACTGTTCTGTCTATCATAGGAGGCAGGACTTTGTATTAAAGAGGCCACAGAGTAAACAAGAGATTCTCCTGTTTGTAATCTGTCGGCACTCGTCCCGCACCCCTCCCTCTGCCCTCCAAGGCTGCAGATGGGCATCGATCAGCCTGCACTGATGGCAATGATAAGGCTGCATTCATGGCAATGGTAAGGCTGCATTCATGGCAATAGTAAGCCTGTGCGTGTTATACGCCGATAAATACGGTATATCCAAATAACACGCCCAAGCTCATCCTTAGTCCTAAGCCGTGCTCTGGGATTCATTGGGGCCACAAAAGAAATACAGTACAGACCAAAAGTTTGGACACACCTTCTCATTCCAAGAGTTTTCTTTATTTTCATGACTATGAACATTGTAGAGTCACACTGGAAGCATCAAAACTATGAATTAACGCATGTGGAATTATATACATAACAAAAAAGTGTGAAACAACTAAAAAATGTGTCATATTCTAGGTTCTTCAAAGTAGCCACCTTTTGCAGCAGACACATCTCTAGAACAACTGTTATGAGGAGACTGTGTGAATCAGGCCTTCATGGTAGAATATCTGCTAGGAAACCACTGCTATTCCATCCGGTTTGCGTTTAGTTGGACCATCATTTATTTTTCAACAGGACAATGACCCCAAACACATCTCCAGGCTGTGTAAGGGCTATTTGACCAAGGAGGAGAGTGATGGGGTGCTGCGCCAGATGACCTGGCCTTAGGGTGACCACATTTCCAAACTACCATTCAGGGACACCCCCCTTCCCAAAAATCAGCTTGTTGTATAACGAATCACGGCACAGTGATTGGACATAAGAGGCGGGATTTAGGATTTCTCCAATCACAAGCAGGAGGCGGGGACTGTGCTCTTCCAGGCATTCCCGGCCAGGACAAGTACTGTCAGTGAGTAAAGCGGTGATGTGGCAACTTTTTGGGGGGCATTAGTTTGGCTTGGGGGTGTGCCTGTGTCAGTTTCATTCTGGGACACTGTATTGTCCTGGAATGAAGGTGCCCGGGACAGACCTGCAAAATGCGGGACTGTCCTGGGCAATCCGGGACACGTGGTCACCCTACCTGGCCTCCACAGTCACCGGACCTGAACCCAATTGAGATGGTTTGGGGTGAGCTGGACCGCAGAGTGAAGGCAAAAGGGCCAACAAGTGCTAAGCATCTCTGGGAACTCCTTCAAGACTGTTGGAAGACCATTTCAGGTGACTACCTCTTGAAGCTCATCAAGAGAATGGCAAGAGTGTGCAAAGCAGTAATCAAAGCAAAAGGTGGCTACTTTGAAGAACCTAGAATATGACATATTTTCAGTTGTTTCACACTTTTTTGTTATGTATATAATTCCACATGTGTTAATTCATAGTTTTGATGCCTTCAGTGTGAATCTACCATTTTCATAGTCATGAAAATAAAGAAAACTCTTTGAATGAGAAGGTGTGTCCAAACTTTTGGTCTGTACTGTATATGCGGTATATCCAAATAACACGCCCAAGCTCATCTCTTCACCACACACAGCCACAAAGGCCACAAAGGCAAGAATTCTTGTTGGGCAGTGTATTGTTGCTCGGACAAACACACTTAGACCAAATTTTAATGGTTCAAAGAATGTCAGGCAAAATAGTCGGCCCTCACGCATGTTCACTTCATCAAATCTGGCCCTCTTTGAAAAAAGTTTGGACACCCCTGATCTAAGGCCTCCAACTCACATTTGTACATACTGTACAGATGCTGAGGCCAATTTAGACAGGATCCATTTAACCTACCAGCATGTTATAGACAAAGTCGAGCTGACCAAAGATGGGTAGAGGTGATACTCAGTCCCCAATAGTATGTTGGGGGCAGAGGGTATGTGGACTGGTATAGTTTGGGGGGGGGGGGGGCAGGCATTTTTTTTTTTAATACATTTTGCATTGTTAACATTCCTCTGAGCACAAGTCGCATGTCACAAGTTGGATCAGTTGAGGTGCTGATCCAACTTGGATATGACTTCAATTACATTCAATGGGCTGAAATCGAACCAAAGTATTACAGGAACCTTTTCAAAAGAGAACTCTTGATTTAGACGTGTCATACGACTTGTGCTTTCGAAGTCAGAGCGTTTGTCGGACCAATATGAACTGGGCCTTAAGGATTTTAAATCTCTACAGTCAGTGGCGGCCCGTCCATAGGGGGCGCCCAGGCACCGCCCCCCCTTCCCCCAAGTCAGTAAAAAAAATTATAATAAAAAAAAAAAATGTTTTTATTTAAACATGTTCCTTATGTGCACAGTGCACTGTGCCCCGGGCACAGTGCAGTATAAGTAGCGCCACGTGGCCGAAATCACGAGCTTGCAGATGTGGCGCTACATTGGCAGAAAAAGACTGTTTGTGGCTATGCCCATTGCGCCACAGCTTCTGGCGCGATGGACTTGGACTTGTGGCCGGGCGGGTGCACAGTATATTTCTGTGCCTGTGCATGTGCGGACGTCAGTGACGTTGGCGCTGTGTAGCCCAGAGGGATGCACCTCCGTGAGCCTGACGAGAAGCTTAAGTTAAAGCAGCGCACAACTCCTGCCATCCTGCCATGTGTCCCCCCTAATGTTGTTCGATCACCCCCCCCCCGCTTAATAACTTTTCTCCCATCGGTGAGGCGGCGGAAATAGCGAACGGACCCCCCATCCCCCCCCCCCCCGCTTATTAACTTTTTTCTCATAGGTTCGGGGGATTAATTGCCAGCTTTATGCATTAATAGTTCCTTCCCACTGTGCCCAAGCTGCCTCAGGTACTCTGCAGTCTCGGTGGTACATATGAATTGCTGTATTTATGTATGTCAAGATACAGAACTGGGGAATCATCTACACTTGATGCAGGGACATTACTCTTACTTACAAAGTCTTTTCTTACTGCTTAGGTAAAGTAGGGGGTTTTTCTGATTGTTGACCACAGAAACTATTACCATTTTCCTGTTCATTCTCCCATTAATCCATCTTTGTAAATGGATTAGAAGGATTCCAAAAGGTGTTATAATTGAGATTTATATTAACTGTTTTTTTTTAAATTCATCCCTAAAATAGCGGCAGGCAACCAAATGTCTCCCCCCGCTTATTAAGACTTTTTATGTCCGGCGAAAATAGCTCCCGTATCCCCCCCCCCCCCAATGCAGTTATTTACGCAGCCTCAGTTAATCTTGTCCGCAGTCTCTGGTAATCTTGTGTAGTATGTCCGCAGTCTCTGGTAATTTCGTGTATTATGTGTCCGCAGTCTCTGATAATCTCATGCTCATCATCCTTCATTACTAACAATGTAATTTTTAGTTTGTTTGCGCCAATCTGTAAGACTGCGCTTTATACCATGATTTGTGATGCTGGGGCTATATACTCTGTGCTGTGATGCTGAGCTGTAAACTCCTGACACTATGAGTAGGAGCAAGTGGAATACAGGGGACGGAGTGGGTGGATTCTATAAGAGGTGTGGCTTATGAAAAGTGGGAGGGGCCAAATGTGGAGGGGCGGGGTCTTGCGCCCCCCCATCCTAAAACTTCACCAGCCGCCACTGTCTACAGTTATGATTATGTGATCCCTAATACTAAACTACTATTTTATTATCAGCTTTGACATGCAGACATTAGTCAAGTTAAAGAGGAGGTACGGCTTAAAAAAAAAAAGAAAAAAAAATTAAAACACAGCAGCTACAAACACTGTAGCTGCTGACTTTTAATAAGTCAGCAGCGAGCCGTGCTGCGCTATGCGAATGGGCGGATGTCTCCTGGGACACACAAGGTCCCAGAAGACACCGCTCCCCATTTTGCAGGAGGCAGCACAAGGAGGAGAAGAAAGAAGACCACCGCGGACAAGGAAGTGGCAGATTAGGAGATCTGCCTAGTAACAGCCCCTTCTGGTAAGTATAAAAAAAAAAGAAAAACTTTTTTTTCCAATTTTTTTTTGTAGCCTTTTTGGCAATTTTTTTTTTTTTTTTAGGGTGGACCTTCACTTTAAGACTGATTCGGTGTCATTTAAAAAAACTCCTTTAGTGAAACTTTTGCGCAGACCAATCAAGATACGACAAGACCTAAGGTACACGGGACGCTCAGACAACCTCTTATGGATGTTTTTCTTGACAGCTTGAAACAGGCGTTTAAAAACGTCTGTTTAGTCACGTTTAGCAGCGTTTTGCCGCGACGCGTCTAGGAGCGTTTAAGATAACATCATAGACCCTCAAATAAAATAGGGCACCTTTAAAAGCGCTTCTAAACTAAAACGCACCTAAACGCGGGTACCGCATTTAGGTGCATCTGGCATCTGAAAACATCGGCATCTGAACCCATTTTTGGGCGTTAAGGAAAAGCCTCTAATTGCAACTGCCTAAAAGACATTGGCCCGGATTCACCATTGTTTTACGCCGTCGTTTCTAGAGATACGCTGTCGTAAGTACAAATGTGCGCCATCGTATTGTTAAGCCGATTCGCAAAGCTTTACGTCATAAAACAAGGCTTCAACCGCCCGACGTAACTTGCCTACGCCGCTGTATCGTGGTCACACAGTTACGCTGGACACATTCGGCGTTCCCATTTAAATATGCAAATGAGTAAGATACGCCGATTCACGAACTTCGATGCGCCAGCCACTTCATATACGAGATTTGCGTAAGGCTTACGTCCGGCGTAAAGTTTCCCCTCATATAGGAGGCGCAGGTAATGCAAAGGTATGGGCCAGGGAACGACGCCGGCGACTTTTACGTTGCGTACGCCGTTTACGTAGTACTACTTGAATAGGGCTGTGCGTAGGTTACGTTCACGTCGTAGGCAGTGTTCGATGTATCTTAGGCAACTATTTCAACGTAACTGTGAGCATGCGCACTAGGATGCGTCCAAGAGACGACGCATGCGCAGTTAGTTTTTTGAAGCTGTGGCCATCATAGGGTCACGCCTTATTATAATATATCACGCCCACTTCCAGCCCACTTCCACCTACTTTGACTTACGTCGGCTTATGCCGACAACTATACGCTACGCCTGGGCAACGTTGAGCTCATATGGGAGTGTGTCTATGGGAACGTTTGACCCTTCTTCCAGAAGCGCGTTTGTGAGGTCAGGCACTGATGTGGACGAGAAGGCCTGGCTTGCAGCCTCCACTCTTATTCATCAGGTGTTGACACACTCCACATGTCATCAGTGCTGCATATTAGTGCCACTATCTATCACATGGCATTATTGGTAATCGGTATCGGCGAGCACTTGAATAAAAGCATCGGTACTTGTACTCGATCCTAAAAAAGTGCTATCGGTGCAACCCTAGTTGAAATCGTTACACCATTGCCCCAGGGATTCTAGAATTATCTCACAGTAAGCTGGACTGTTGTGGACCTTATAAAGATCTAAACATCTGTTTGAAATACACATAATTGGTCACTCCTATCAGTGGGAGTTCTCGCAGTCACACTGAGCACATCCAGCTCCTTCTCTTCGTTGTTTGGTGCCTTGTTATCTCAGAGCTTACTATCTGTCCCACTGTGTAACAAATACAGTGCAGTCCAACTCCATCCCTTCCAGGTCCCCCTCATGGTTCATTGGTGATGGCTCATGCAAGCGAGTACCAGTTTTCCATGCCTATTTTGTTGTACTTTCATGGATGTTCTATTCCATGCAATAGGGTTATCAATGTTAAAATTGTTCTATTATACTAATGTCTAAATATGTTCATTTTATAGACGTATGTATGCTTTAGATGACATTCAGCCTATGAAGAAGGACCTAGGGGTCTGAAACATGTCAGGCGTCTTCTCCTACAGCTACGTGCAATCAGAGGTCACCTAAGGTCTCGCACTCACAGGGGCTTCACGCTTGCCTAACATACCCAATGCATTACCCCAGTTTTGAGACACAGGAGACCTTAACGCTGCTGTGCTCAGGCAGAGTTAAGAGCCCTGATTTGGGAGCGGGGCTGCCAACGTCCCTAACAACCAATGGATATAGCTGACACCACCCCTTGTGACATCAATGACTCAGCATGCCCTCAGTCAATGACGTCACAAGGGGGCGGGTTCACCAGGTGACATCACCAGGTGGCCCCAGGCAGTTCGTTATTAAAGAGCAGGATCTGGGGACCGCCTTGCGTGAGTGGGGCCCCATACCAAGTTTTGCCTAAGGCCTCACAGAGCCTAAAGCCGCCTCTGCGTGCAATAGCGCTTCATACCAGAGGGCATTTACATTCATGCCTGTATTTTTGTACTGAAATTGATCTTACTTTTTTCTACTGTATAGATCAGGGGTCTCCAAACATTCTAAACAAAGGGCCGGTTTATTGTCCTTTAGACTCTTGGAGGGCCGGACTTTGGCCAGCGGCAGTGAAAATTTTCCTGGCATCAGTGGGAGTAAACATCTGGTATTAGGGGGAGGAATAGTGCCCCATTAGTGGTATCAGTGGGAGAAATGGTGCTCCATTGTCTGTGTCAGATGGCAGAATAGTGTCTCATATCATTGGGATGGATAGAGCTCCAAGGGCCGGATAAAGGCAAGCAAAGGGCCGCATGTGGCCATCGGGACACAGTTTGGAGACCACTGGTATAGATTTATAGTTTCTAATAAACAAAACTTTTAAAATACTCACCTGGTCTGTCCTAAAATTCCTAAGGGGTTATGCTGTGCCTATGAGCACTAGATTTGTTTTTTCGTTCATTGGATTGGCCAGACCAGGCCATACACACACTGTCAATCTTCTATCTTGTCAATCTTCTATCATGAATAGACACACACACATGTTCTCATGTTAATAAATCAGTTTTCTTTATTTTGTTATATATTAATAAGACTTCTTCATATCTAAGTGACTGATGTAATATCACTGGGCAGTGGTCTCGTTAAAAAGTCACAATTTTCTACAAGCACTTTCCTAATGGAGCCTCTGTGGGAAGTACCCGTGGACACCTACAGAGGCCTTGCCTTAATATATAATTAGAGATGACAGTTCTGATTGTCACATTCAGGATCAACCATGGACCATTCCAATTACCCGATTTGTTCCTGAAGACTGCCCAAATGATCTCTTCTATGGTGGAATTAAATGTGGTCTCAAATGTGGATCTTCTCCCTACAGGACCTCTCACAGAGGGTAGCCGATGGCTGCAGAAAGGGAAGGAAGGGTGCTGCTGAGGTAAAAAAAGGACACAAACTTCCCTAACTGCAGAAAAAAGGCTCCTCCATCTTTACAGTAATCTTTGTAACTCTTCTTTGGTCATCTTAGTCATCCTTGTCTTTGGCTCCGTGTTTCAGAATGCGGGTGAACTCCACATAGTTGAAGTTGCCTTTTTTGTCAATCGGTGCTTCTCTGTACATCTCATCCACTTCCTCATCTGTAAAACGATCACCCATCGTGGTAAGGAGTTCACGTAAATGGTCCTCATGGATGAAACCTGAAGAGAAAAGTGGTGACAAGGTTGAGCAGCTCAAGCGGTGAAGATCCTCATAGAAGGACTGAGGTGTAGAGTGTTCTTTGTTCTTAGCTCTTAAGCCAGCCATAGACTGTTCGAATCTTGGCCGGTTCAGCAGGGACCGCCGAGATTTGAACCATGTATAGGCAGGCTGAATGTACCCAAGTTGATTGATCAACTTGGGTACAACCAGACTGTCAGATTTTACATGCGATTATTGCCATTGGCTATTATAGCCAATAGCTGTAATCACTGTGTTTTCATGGCGAGATGGATTTCCCCATCCACACTGATTATGTTGATGGGAGAATCAAGCTATTTTCTTTCCTGCAACCTGTGGTTGCAGGAATGAAAATCGCTCTATGGCTGGCTTGAGATTGGCAAATGAGAAGAAAACCAGATGGATAAATTCCATGACCGCCTGCAGCACATACTAGATCATTATGAAAAACGTACCTTAGAATGAGGTCCCCATATCGCAGCCTGGTTCACGCCAAGGTAGCTGACATTTTGCCCTCCGCGTGTCTTCAAGATTTGTGGCTCCATCGCTGTGAGTGGCCGGAGCCGCAATGACGTCACTCCCATGCATGGGCGAGAAAGTTTTCTTCCCAGCAAGGTCCGGCAGCGTCTGCTAGAACTTCAGCCGGGCATTCAGAGTGCATGCGCCGCTGACATCAGCGGCTGCATGCAAAGTGAATATCTTCTAAACCGTACAGGTTTAGGAGATATACATTTTACCTATAGGTAAGCCTTATTATAGGTTTATCTGTAGGTAAAAATCAATAATTAGGGTTTACCACCGCTTTAATTATCCAGATATCGACTGGGCGGAAAGAACTACAGTACCCATTCATCAAAGGAACGCCATTTCCTAAATGTCTTACAGGACAATTTCATTAGTCAGTTGGTAAATGCACCAAGAGACAATGCATTACTAGACTTACTGATTACAAACAACATAGACATGATCGCAGATATGGAAATTCGGGGCAACTTAGGAAACAGCGATTACAGATCAATTACATTCAGTATACTGTATATTACAGAAATAAGAAGCACAAGGGTAATACAAGTACACAGAACTTTAAATGAGCCAACTTCCCTAAACTGCGCTTGTTGCTACACAATATTAAAAACGGGATAAAATCCTAGAAGAAACACTGAGGAAAAATGAGAGTGCTTTAAGAACATACTAAACTAAAAAGGTATTGGCCAGTGCATCCCAATGGACAATAAGTATAAAAGAGCTACAATTAAACCTGGGTGTCTAAACTCTAATGTAAAAATGCATATAAAAGCAAACGAAATTGGGCCATTTATGCATAGTTTCAACGACACAATAGATCAAACTCTTTTGGTCGGTCTGACTTGAATTCCCAGTGGACCTAAAGTAGTAGAGAAAGTACTATTGCTCTATTCTTTTTTACTTTGTTTGCTTTTGTATTATGACACATTTACTGTACCTGTTGCATCTTCATCAAAGCAGGCAAATGCGTTCCTGATGACATCTTCTGGGTCTGTACCATTAAGTTTCTCTCCAAACATGGTTAGGAACATTGTGAAATTTATAGGACCTGGAGCTTCACTCATCATCCCTTCCAAATACTCATCAGAGGGGTTTTTACCTAGAAAAACAAACAAATTCAAAGTAAATGCGAACTTCAACTTAGCGACTTTCTGTTTTGTGTATTTTTAAACAATTGTATCTCTTTTTAAAAAAAAATAAAACTGCCGTTTTCACTTTTTCGCCCTTTGCTGATCTACTGCACCCTATGTGTATACTTACCTATTTTTAGTCTGCTCCAGTCTGGTCACAGTCTGAGATCCCTCAGCTCTGGCTCCCCTGTGTCAGTGAGCCGCGGCTGCAGGGGAGAGGAGGGAACCCCGTATATGACTGGGATATGGGAGCATTTTTTATTTATTTTTTCCCGCACAGGTTAGGCAGGAGGACACTGACCAGAATTCAGGGTTTTATACAGCATCCACTAACATCAATCTGTGAGTTATTATTGTATCTAATGCCACCAATGCTGGGGTTATTATTGTATAAAATTATTACTGTTGTGCAATTATTGTGCCTGTTGCTGGGGTTTTAATCGAGTCCACTGACACCAATGCTGAGGTTTTTATTGTGTCCACTGACACCAATTATGGGGATTATTATTGTGTCCACTAACACCAATGCTGAGGTTTTCATTGTGTCCACTAACACCAATGCTGAGGTTTTCATTGTGTCCACTAACACCAATGCTGAGGTTTTCATTGTGTCCACTAACACCAATGCTGAGGTTTTCATTGTGTCCACTAATACCAATACTTGGGGTTATCATTGTGGGTTATTATTGTGTCCACTAATAACAAATGCTGGGGGTTATCATTGTTTCCACGACACCAATGGTAGGGGTTATTATTGAGTCCATTGACATCAATGCTGGGGGTTCTTATTGAGTCTACTCACATCAATGCTGAGGTTTTGATTGTGTCCACTGACACCAACACTGGGGGCTATTACTATGTCCACTGATACCAATGATAAGGGTTAATTTTGTGTCCACTCACACCAATGCTGGGGTTATTATTGAGTCTACTGACATCATTGCTGGGGGCTATTACTGAGTCCACTCACACCAATGCTGAAGTTTTGATTGTGTCCACCGACACCAATGCTGGGGGTTATTTTTGAGGCTTCGGACACCAATGCTGTGGGCTGCCTAACTGAACGTTTCTTTTTTTAACAGATAGCAACTTAAATGCAAAAGGAATTAGAACACCTGTCAGTTTTTGTATTACTGTCTGTGCCCTGTTTAAGGGGATACATGTTGTCTAGTTGTGCCATTTACACTTCCTGTTGTGTCTTTGGTACAGGAAGCGATGGGACGTCTCCAAATTGGGACACAGGTGGCCAAAAATAAAACTCTACTCTATTCTACTGTAAATTCCGGCAGTCTCTCCTTGCATGTTTTATCTCTGACCTTTCACCATTTTTGTTGCCAGTTTCTGCACTATAAACATCTTAGTGTAAGCGAGGTCTCAAGAACTGAACACTATTTCCAAATGAGATCCAACTAAAGAGCTGTATAGGGGAATCGGGACCTCTTTCCTCCTGCATTCCAGAATGAATATTGCTTTTCTCGTTGTAAGTGTGGCCAACACTGTACCCCCAACATTGTACGCTGACAGGATTTTTTCCTCTTAATGCATTTTGCTTTTGTAGGGATCTGATGCCCTCTACTGTCTGTAGTTGTAAATGCCTGGGCTGTTGATATATTATGTATGCACTTCCTGGGTGAGTTGCTAAGTTGAAAACCCCAAAAGGAGGAAGTAGAAAGAGAGAAAATCTGAGGCCACATGGCCTTATATGCACAGGAGCTGCTATATATAATTAAAGCAAGTATTCCTATGTTTTAATAGTTAACTTCTGGAGTGTGTATCTAAATCCTTGTGACAGACAGAATATCTCTGCCCTATTGTTATTTTACATGCACAGTGCCAGATAGCTAGGTCTGTGCTCCAGTATGTGTGTAGTAGTCATTTTCCAGTATATTAGTAAAAGCAGTGTTGCTCATCTTACTTTAAAAAAGTAATTAGTTACAGTTACAAATTACTTCTCCGAAAAAGTAATTGCGTTGGTGACTCAGTTACTACATTGAAAAAGTAATTAGTTACTCAGCAAAGTAACTGAATTTTTTTTTAATACTCTACAATGCTTTGTTGAGAAGCAGATGACGGGCACTTGCCAGGGAGCAGTGAGTTAATACTCCAAGACAAAATAATGCCAAATCCTTGGGAGAAGAAAACTGGAAACAAATGGTGATCTTGTGTATATCCCAGCCTAGGTGCATCCGTCCCACCATGTATGTGCAGCTAATAGGACTTAAAACCCTTATCCATCTGCTACATATTACATCCAAATTATAAGCTGGATTAAAATGTATGTTTATAATATACATTCCCTTGACATTTACAGAGTCTGTAATTTAAAATCTTATATTAGGCTTTATTACAATTTTCTATAGTTTATTATTTTATTTATCTTATATAAGCTTTATTAGATGCAAGGGATCTGGAATGGGGATGTCAGATTTTTCTTTGTAGTCTGATGAAGAGATGAAATCACTGACCAAAAATAACCTGCTGATCATTGGTCTGTATAGGTGTCCTGCACTTACCATGTTGACCACTAGATGTCGCTGTGTACACTGTGTTGTATAGGGAACGTTTGTTCTGTGGAACAGTGTGTGATCGATGTGAGTTGTTCCCCAGTGATAGGTCAGTGTGAGGTGGGTGGGGCTCATTGTATCCAGGGCTCCTTGCGATTGGGAGGTTTCAGACTGCTGTGAAGGCCATCACAGCGGTCACATGATTCTAAAGCGGAGTTCCACCCATATTCATATTCACAGCGCCGGCAGAAGCAATTAATCTGCTGCCATCTAGTGGTGGTAGATGTAATTGCGGTAATGCCGCCCAAGTAATGGGAACTGCGTTACAGTGAGGGGAAGAGTAATCAGGTAGATTACTCGTTACCCTCAAAAGGGGCTGCGTTAGGTAACTGCGTTTATTGTAAATCCGTTACTTACAACACTGAGTAAGAGAACCTGTTTATTGCAATAGCGTTTTTGTGCAGCTCCTGGTTTTTTCCCAGTTAACCCTGTCCCATATTCCATAGCTAGTTTTAACTTAGGGCTCAATAACTAGCATAGGCTAGAGCCAGGTTAGGCATTAGATGACCACTTCTGGTAGTTAGGGGTCCAGTTGCATGACAGATTAGAAAATACTAAGGACTAAAACGTGGAGTAGATAGGAGACTCTGAGTTCCAGCGCCACACCACCAGGGGAGGGCTGGGCCAGGGTGGCAATTGCCTCTCAGGCCATTCTAATTTATGTGCAAAATGGCCCGCAGCTGCTGCCCTCTACCATTTTCTTTTTCATTCTGCACTAGGAAGTATGGCTGTTGCATTCTGGAGTTTTAGTCCACGGTCAAGCTCCCGGTGGGTGGAAAACAGAACAGCACAGCGGAAACTGCAACTCCCTGGGGCCGGATTCTTGGAAGCAGGCAGAGGCAGTGTGTGCCAGGGAGTCAGGACGCAGGGCTGGGCGCTGGCTGCAACTTGACCCCAGGACCATTACCCCCCCAGGAGACCGTGGCGTGCAAGGATCTGCAGAGCTGAGATCACTGAGGTGAGAGACCCTGACACCCCTACCTGACCCCCATCTCCCCCATACACCCCATGTAACCTGTCCCAGTGATCAGGCTGCATTGATGGGCACTGGAGTTGGCTGCACTGATGGGCACTGGTGAGGCTGCATTAAAAAAACAGGTGGGCCATGGATGATGAACTCATTTGGCGGTTCAATGGGCCACTTGACTGGACTTACCCCCCAGGCCTAAGGCTGCCAGCCCTCCCTGCACACCACAGTTTCTGCTGGGAAGAATCTACATTCTAGTCTGGCTGGAAAACAATTGGAAGGTCTACCCATTATCATTGATCTTGGTCTCAGGTCTCAGAAACAAAGACGGGCCCTGCATCGTGATTATGCTCAGGGGCCCCTGCAACTGAACACTTCTGAAACATGTATCTGGAGTATCTTTTTTAATAACTATCTATACCCAGGTATATGTGCACAATTCCACCAGGACTCCTATCAGGCCCTTTACCGATAATACCCGTATGTATGTACTAATATTACACTCTTCCTATATAAAGCTTGAATTATTTTCATACTGGTATGCATCTATAAACTTATAGTTATATGTTACACTGCTCCCAATTGCTTTGATTATATTATTGCTTAATTTCCCAGAAGATGAATCCTCTCTGTTCACAGAGGCCTATCCTGGGTGGAGGCACTGGCAACTTTATTTTTTATCAATGTCTTGTTACCTACAGGTTTAGCATAATATCCTGTTTGGGGAGGGCCATGTCTCACAACCCCCCCAAATAGAGCTACACTTTGAACCCTTTATTTTAGTTCACATGTGATGCAAGTTAGAAGATTTCAATTTAGAGTTCAATTGGGCATCTTTATCTGTTAGATTTGTGCTGTTTTTATATATTAGCTATCTGTCATCTAGAATGTTCATATTTTTGCATAGCTAATCAAATGAAGTTACTGTACCACTAGCATAATAAACTAGCTTAACTGTATGTATTTACCTAGTAAAGACAAATACTTGGTGCAAATTCAGTCTGAAAAAAACAGCCTTACGTACCCATGGAGGCCAGCATGTCATGGAGATCCTCCTTGTCAATAAAGCCATCGCGATTCTGGTCAATCATGTTGAAAGCTTCCTTGAACTCTTGGATTTGGGACTGATCAAACATAGCGAATACATTGGAAGTCGCCCTCTGGGGACGCTTCTTGGTAGTCTTCGCCTTGGTCTTTTTGCTGGACATGGTGGTGGGATGATGGGAGCCTGTAAATCGCATACAATCATGTCAAAAAAGGGTTTAGCACTGATTTCACCACCAGTTTTCACAGAACTCTGTTCCAATTCAACAGAGAAGGTGGTGGTTGAATATACTGCTGCAATCTGTGTATTGGTAATATGCATGGATATGCATGTTTTATCACACAAGCCTATATGTTCATGTACCATGCAGTCTTATCTCAAGAAAAATAAAAGTCAAGGCAAATCCAACTGAAATAGACTTTTTATCAAAGAAACAGCACCTTGGCATCTGAGGGTACCCAGGATTAGTCATCCAATGTGGGTTAAGCAAGCCAACAATCATCCTATGTCTAGGTGTCCCTTGAAAGTCTGAACTCTATATGTTGTTTTTGGGGTGTAAGTTTTATAATAATTGAAAAGTTTGTCATCAATAATAGATGATTCTTAGCACACCTGGTCAAAAAACAATGTCTAGGGCAGTGGTTCTCAACCTACCTAGTGCCGTGACCCCTTGATCAAATTTCCCAAGTTGTGGGGACCCCTAACAGTAAAATTATTTTCATAGCGTGGGTTGTCAGCACCCGGGGCAAGACAAGGAATTTGCACCCCTAACCCATAGACATTTAGCTCTCCCTGAGCCCCTTCCACTTGTACAGTATTAAAACCCCTTATGGTACATTTTCATATGTACTACTCTCTTTGTTCTCCTTACTTTCCCTTTTATCTCTCTCTATCCTAATTTCTTGTTTTTTTCTCCCCCCATCCCTCTTTTTTCTTTCTCTCCCTTTTTCTTTGTTCCACCCCTCTTTTCCTCCCCCTTCCATGTATTTTTATTCCTTCTTTACTCCTTGGTGGGATGAGTAGATTAGGTTCACTTGAACAAGGTCTTCTAGATTGTAAACTCTAACGAGCAGGGCCCTCTGATCCCTCCTGTATTCATTTGTATTGTGACTGTACTGTCTTCCCTGATGTAAAGCGCCTCGCAAACTGTTGGTGCTATATAAATCCTGAATAATAATAATGATAATAATCTGCTGATCTGAGAACTGTTGTGAGGACTTTTAATGACAACTATAATCACAGGTAGTGTTACTCAATGTGTCTCCGACTTTGTGGCATCTCGTAGCAGTGGCACCTATGCTGGAATCAGAAGATAGGGTCTCTCCCCCCCCCCCCACCCATGCCATGAACTGAATGGGTGGCTACGAAGAGGCTGAGTGGGAGGCCACAGGCTCCAGGGACAGCCCAGCTGGGCGACCACAAAAAGGCAGGGAGAGTGGTGCGGGCTTCAAGAACAGCCCAGGATTCGGGGACCCCTGGCAAATCATAATTTGACCCCCTAGGGGGTCCCGACCCCCAGATTAAGAACCACTGGTCTAGGGAAACCATGTAAGTAAGGGCCATGTAACAGGAGCAAGCCTGTTGCTGGCCACAGCTCAACAGCCAGAGGATCAAAGGCCACTTTAGCTTCCCCTATTAATGCTTTGCTAGTTAGATCAAAAATATGTTCCTCTGTCCCTTTTTTCTTGCTAGCGAGTCAGATTCTGCATGCCAGCAATTGAGCGACACCTATCATGGGAAGTGGTCACTTCCCCTAAAGTGGTTCCACCTTGGGAATTGTGCCGCCAGCGGCAGAACCAAGAGCACGACAGTCTAAAAAAACTCTGAATCTGACCCCCTCAGGGACCTCGGTTGAATTTTCCCAGATAAGGAGCAAACAGGTCTAAACACCAATCCACAAAATAATAAGCCATTAATGTTCGGACTGTTGCCTATGGTCTTTATGTACCTTACTCCTGACAACTTTAACATATCTAATGAGCAAACCAATAATGAAATCTAATAGCCATTAGTGTTGCTCACGAATATTCGCATTGCGAATATTCGCTACGAATATTGCATATTCGAGTATTCGCGAATAACGCGAATATCGCGGCGAATATTCGCTATTTCGAATATTCGAATGTTTTAAATTTTTTTTTAGAACAGATCACATCCTAGAGATCCCCATCGACGTCTAAAAGCATTGCTGGTATGATTAGAGACCTTGGGCCGAGTAGCTGCAGCGCTCATTTTATATTGCCGAAAAATCGCAATGCGATTATTCGGTAATAGCGATATCGCGCGATTATTTTATATTGTAATATATCACGAATATTCTGAGCCAATCAGAGTGCTCCATTCCGCATTTCTCGAAATTTCGCAATTATTTTATATTGTAATATATCACGAATATTCTGAGCCAATCAGAGTGCTCCTTCCGCATTTCTCGAATATTCGCAATTATTTTATATTGTAATATATCACGAATATTCTGAGCCAATCAGAGTGCTCCTTCCGCATTTCTCGAATATTCGCAATTATTGTGTATTGTAATATATCACGAATATTCTGAGCCAATCAGAGTGCTCCTTCCGCATTTCTCGAATATTCGCAATTATTTTGTATTGTAATATATCACGAATATTCTGAGCCAATCAGAGTGCTCCATTCCGCATTTCTCGAATATTCGCAATTATTTTATATTGTAATATATCACGAATATTCTGAGCCAATCAGAGTGCTCCATTCCGCATTTCTTGAATATTCGCATTCGCAATTCGCAATTCGCAATTCGCAAAAATTCGCGAAAATTCGCAATCATTTAATTTCCAAAAAATATCACGAATATTCGTATTTAGCGAATATATGTCGAATATTCGACTATATATTCGAGATATATCGCGAATTCGAATATGGCATATTCTGCTCAACACTAATAGCCATCTTATCTATATGTGAATTGACTAACATATTGTAAGTTATTTTTTAAATGTTTACATTAGACAGCCACATGTGGTGGTCATTACATATGCTTCCCATTTAGCAGGCAGGAATGCATCTCTTCAGAAAGAGGTCTGCTAATACACTTCCTTTAAACGAAACCTGTCATGGAATATATTTATAAGCTTATACCAAGGATTTGCTTCTCTGGTATGGTTACTTAAAGTCAATGGCATTGCTTACAGAATTAACAATAGCCTTATTGTGGCTGGGATGAGAATTTGCAAGAAAGTGAAAAATCTGTTGAAAGTAGTCTCTATACACAGAACATTTTCTTAACGTAAAAGTGTAGTAATTTGTGTTAATGGGTATTCTTTATAAACAAAATTTGATAACACAATAGCTTGGACCACTTTGGCTTCAAGTAAAACTTCCCCCAAAAGGAGAAGTTCTACTTTAAGTTGTCCTCCCTTCTCTGCAATAATGGGCATATCATTTTGGGGAGGAGCAAGTACATAGTTTTGACAAAGTGCACCTGCGCCCTTGACATTGGCACCCGTCATTTTGGTAGATATCTCCTAAACCGAGAAGGTTTAGAAAATATTTCAAACACCTACAGATAAGCCTTCATCTAGGCTTACCTGTAGGTAAAAGTGGTTGTAAAGGGTTTACAACCACTTTAAGATAAAAAAAAACTTCTGCCTTTACAACCACTTTAAGGCCTCATGCACACTGGATGTTTTTACAGCTGCTGTTTTTGGCTTCAGACGGTTTTTTCGGCAGCCAATAAACTCCCCAGCAGGCTGTTATCCTTTTTTGCTGGGTATTTTCTGGCTGGAAAAACTCCCCAGAACTAGTGGGTTTTGAGAGGATTTTTTCAGCTATAAAAACGCTCTAACTCAAAAAAAAAAAAAAAGAAGAAGCTTAAAGTGGATGTAAACCCAAAAAAAAAAAAATTTTTTTTTTTTGATGTCACAATGTAGAGTATAAGATAGGGTTGTCCCGATACCACTTTTTTAGGACCAAGTACAAGTACCGATACTTTTTTTCATGTACTCGCCGATACCGAATACTGATACTTTTTTTAAATGTCATGTGACAGTTTTCAAACCACAATACAGACTAAGGATATTTTCTTTAGAATTATGAAGAACTCTAACTCAAGACATTATAAAAGAATAAAAATGAGTAAAAATGAATAAAAATGTTTTATTTTCTTGTCATGCAGTAGTAAAAAACTCAAAGAATTTTCACAGAACATGTTGATAAATACAAAAAAAGTATTCTATTTAGGTATCGGGAGCATTTGTGCGAGTACAAGTACTCGCAAAAATACTCGGTATCGGTCCCGATACCGATACTAGTATCGGTATCTGGACAACCCTAGTATAAGACAATGTAGAGTATAAGATTTCCTATCATCTGTGCCCAGTCTTGCCACACAGAGTTAATCCAGATCTGAGAAATCCTCTTATGTTCAGTGAAAATGAACAGCCTTCCAGATAAAACCCTGCCTAAATAAAAAGTCAGTTTTCTCTCTTCTTGCTTTGAGTGAGAGGTTATTTACATATTTAGCTAGGACATGTTTATTATATATTATGTTTTGTTTATCATAACATGAGGTAATATAACATCATAACACATCCTAGTAATATACAATGAACTTTGGATGACCTCTTGTTATGATAAACATGTCCAAGCTCTATATGTAAATAACCTGTTACTGAAAGCAATAACAGAGAAACAGACTTTATAATTTGGCAAGTTTTTATCTGGAATTCTGTTAATTTGCACTGAACTTTAAAAGAGGATTACTCAGCGCTGGATTAACTCTGTGTGGCAAGACTCGGCACAGCTCATAGGAAATCTTATACTCTACATTGTGACATAAAAAATTTTTTTTTGGGGGTTTACATCCACTTTAAAAGCATTGAGCCATTTTGAGCCATGAGCTTTTGTAGTAGAATTTCGTAAAAAAAAAAAAGTTAAAAAACGCTGAAACACTCATTCTACAGCTACAGCTTACTACAGCTAACGCTACTGGCTTTTTTTTATAATGTCCAGTGTGCATGAGGCCTTAAAAGCTGGGTGGGAAATTGTCCACCGAACAGTGACTACATCCAATCATATGCAGCCATTGTTCAGGTATTCAGATAAACGCAGGTGAAGTGGCTGTTATGTAATAGCCGATACGGGAGATTCCTCCATCCATTAGTGAAATCTAAATGTGTATGGTAGCTTTACGTTTATTGGCCTGGGAGGCAAAAGCCACCCTAACTCTTGGTCTTATTTCTTCCCTTCTACCCAATAGTTAGGATCAACAGTTGTGACCAGAAACACACAATAATGCCGTGTACACACAACAGTTATTCATGATGAGAAAAATGCAATTTTTTTAATTGGTCGTGAAAAACGGTCGTGTGTAGGCTCCAGAGCATTTTTCTAGATGAGAAAAATGTCCATTAAAAATTTAGAACCTGCTCTATTTTTTCACGTCGTGAAAAACTGTCGTGTGTATGCTTTAACGAGGGGGAAAAAACATGCATGCTAAGAAGCAAGTTATGAGATGGGGAAATTAGCATAAGCAGCCCAAAGGGTGGCGCCATCCGAATGGAACTTCCCCTTTATAGTGCCGTCGTAGGTGTTGTACGTCACCGTGCTTTGCTCGAGCATTTTATTTTCAGGTGTTGTGTGAATGCAAGGCAGGCTTGAGAGGAATCACGTCCAGAAAAACTTTTTTTTTCCCATGACATGAATAACGGTTGTGTGTACGCAGCATCAGAATTCTTTACACAGTGCATCAGTTATTCTAGGAAAATTAAGTTTGCAAAATCCCCCTCTAAACTGACAATATCTGCTTCATCTCATTGTTGGAGTCAGTGGAAAAAGTTTTCTTTTTTTTGCGGGGTAGATATTTTTATCTCACTGAATGAATCACAGTCTTCAGAGGCTCTGACGTGATCCAAGCCATACTTGGAATTGGATTATGTTTCCACGGATTCTTCTAGTGTCGTTTCTACAAAGCAAAAGATCTCAGTGGAGGGAATGTTAGAATTCTGTTTTACATCGGTACTTAAAGCTGCCATAATTCCAGTATATTCCTAAATGGCAGACGGTCCTCTTTCTGATAAAAGTGGTCTCCGCAGTGGATTCGCTACATGATCACTTTAATCAGTGGCGGCAGAGGGCAACAATAAAAAACAATATTTTTTTATTTATTTTATTGCATTTAAGTGTAAATGTAAGATCTGAGGTCTTTTTGACCCCAGATCTCACATTTAAGAGGTCTTGTCATGTTTATTTTCCTAGTACATTCCTTGTAATAGGAATAAAAGTGACCCAAACATTTTTTTAAAAGGACAGTGTTAACCCCCCAAAAAAAGAAAAGTAAAATAAATTAGAAAAAAAGTAGAGCTCCCCGTCCAGCCAGAAGCGAACGCATACGCAAGTCACGCCTGCATATCAAAACGGCATATCAAATGACGCATGTGAGGAATTACCATGATCGTTAGAGTGAGAACAATACTTCTAGCAAAAGATATACTCTGTAACTCAAAACTGGTAAACTGTAGAGATTTTTAAACGTCACCTATAGAGAGTTGTAAGGGTTAAAGTTTGTCCACGTTTGTCCGGGCGCAATTTTGAAGCGTGACATGTTGGGTATCAATTCACTCGGCGTAACATTATCTTTCACAATATAAAATTAATTAAAAAAATTGGGCCAACGTTACTGTTGTCTTATTGTTTATTTAAAAAAGTGTATTTTTTCCCCCAAAAATGTTGCTTGTAAGACTACTGCAGAAATACGATAGATAGATAGATAGATAGATAGATAGATAGATAGATAGATAGATAGATAGATAGATAGATAGACAACAACATAAACAACAAGTTTGAAAAATAGTGGTTAGGGTAACTCCACTTTTGTGGGGGGAAAAAATAGCAAATAAAGAAAAAATAATATAGCTTATACAATTGAAACACAAGTCATATTGTATTTAAATGTTATTAAAAAATACTTTTCATTTTCAATCTGCAGCTCTGTAATTTTCTGAAAATGCAACGCAATAAGCGGAGGTGTTCTGTACAGAGTCAGATTTCAGGCATCCCCTACAACAAAAATTTAATTTGTTGAGATACCCCCAATAATAAATCACGGCTAAATTGATGCAGACCCTGCAGATTTCCTCATTAGTGCCCTGCAGGTGCGCAGCTGATGATAAATATGAAACCACTCCCATTAGACTCACTCCGCCCAGGGGCACACAGGAGCAAACAGGGAATTCTTCAGAATAACAAAAGGAGTAAGATTAGTTGAATTTTGTGAAAAAACATATGAAAAATAAAGAATTTATAAAAAAAGAATAACAAAAAGGTAGGATCTGCAACAAAGTTTGTTAAAATCCTTGTAATGTACATAGGATCACCCAGAGGGAAATGTTTTTTTTTTTCTCAACAAAAGTGGAGTCACTATTTAACTACCAAGTCTTTTGCAAAACAACATGTTGCAAGGCTTCTTTCCATTGATGGGAATCTGGTTATCTTTATCTGCATAGTTGTTAATTTCCTGTTTGATCTCCCCTCTGTACCTTTGTATATTATTACATTTCAAGACAAGGAGATATCTCCCCATGAATGGCAAAGTTGGAGATATCGTCCCATCTTTGCACAAGCTCACTGAGTGCCAGGATCTGCCAGGGTCCTCCCTGATGATGAAAGTAGCAGATTTGTATAACTTACTTAGCTTTAGAGCAGAGAAAAGTATTGGGCTTGCTTGAAAATTCACTTTCCAGCAAATCAAAGAAGGCCTTTGACCGCCAACGCCATCCCTTTGGTAGACTGAAACTAACCAATAAAAGTGAGCAAAACTTGAAAATCAGTAGCATCACGTGTAGCTATCAATTGATTCAAAGACATCCAGACATTTTTCAGAGACTCCAACCAATGTCAGAAGCAGACCAGCCAACCATTTCAATCATTTGGCCAATCACTATTTCTACCCCTGAGATAAGCAACATCCATTCCTCCCTTCACCTTACAAAAACATGAACACTCAGACCAAGCACTGTGCAACAAAAATGACTGAGGGCATCCAGATCACACCTGCAAGTCTGATGCCACTCATACACAGCTCACATTTCAACCAATTACTGTTGCATTGGTCACAATTTGAGCCATGGGTGGCCCTGTCTGCACCACTTGGCTCAACAAACTAGGATTTGAAAAATGATAGAATCATGGCCACAAATTCTCAGCCAAATATTGACCACAGCCCCAGCAACAGCAGGAGCAGTACCTGTCATAATGCAACACCTGGCAAGGTGGATTTCAAATGTAGGCAGGTGTATGTTGACCTCCCTACACAGGTGGCACGGTCTGGGACCACCATACAGGGAAAATGGAGGACAGTAAGAACTCAAGTTCCTCTTAGGCCTCTATTAAGGTGACCAGATTTTTAAAATTAAATCCAGGGACATATTAATTTTTACCAGTAATGGCATCAATCGATGACTCTCTGCCCGCCGCTGCCCACCTTACAGCCTCTTAAGTCCTACTCTCAGGCCCCGGCTACTACTGGGTGGGAAGCGAAGGAAGATCACTCCACCAGGAAAGGCAAGCAGCTGTCCGGGACTTGAGCCAATGCAGAAGAACATGCGACGAAGCTGAATGTGCATGCACCCGAAATTGAAGAAATACTCCCCCCGCACCGACCAGCACATGATCATCAGAAAAGGGCACAGATAATTGAAAAAAATACACCCCCCCCCCTAAGCTAGTAGGAGCGGTGGAGGGTGTGTAATTCCGATTTTTTTTTTTTTATTCTGCACTGACTGTCTTTGAAATTGCCCCAGCCCCTGTTCAAATCAAATCCGGGGACAGACTTGGTCCAGGGACAGTGTCCTCAATCTGGGGACTGTTCCCGGAAACCGGGGATGTCTGGTCACCCTACGGTATATGTCATAGAGTGAGCAGTTGTCAAATTGGATACTGTTGCCCAGGAAGATCTCCGTCACTCTGTGGCCATCTTTAGTGAGGGCAGTGCTTATAAAAAGCACTGGCTCACTACAGTTGGTGCCCTTTTTGCACGTGGTTAGGATAGGAACAGGAACCCACTGGGTAGGGAGAGAGTGTGCCTAGCATAGCGAAGGGACAGTATAAGGACTGTTTGTTACTGTGTGGAACCTTTCCACTTCTAGTGCCTTGTTGCATACTGCCTACCAGCCGCATCCTGTGACATGTACGGTCAGTCCTCAAGCATTGCCATCCACTGCATAATCATCTGTGAGTGTTTTTTCGCCCAGTTAAAACCTCTACATAGACTCTGATACCGTGTGTTTGGAAAGTTCTTGACAATAAACTTCCTTGAAATCTTGGACCTCAGTTCCTTCCCTGTTTGGGTGAAAAGTGAAGTCAAAACTCCTGATCTGCATACTTAAACTGGCCATAAACTATAATAGCTCTCCTGCTCATCCCCAGGAGGTGTATCCATTGTAATCCCCTCTGTCAACTATTGCAGTATGACAGCGGATTCAATTTTTGGCCAACAATTTTATGCTCGGGTCCTTCACTTTTCAGGTCAAAGGGTGTCAGGAGGGAGGGTGCCAAAATGGCCTGAATTTCTACCGATCAATTAGGAACTGGCAAAAATGTGTTCAGCTCAGTGTATGACCAGCTGTATTTCTAAGAAGTATGGAATGACAGTCTACGGATTTATTTTATTACAGGCTCTATCAGTTCCCTTTGCTCTGTGGCTTCCACAGATGTTTTCCATGCTGAAAAATATTTGTGCCCTAACAATTGCTTGTGAACCTCGTCTTGTGCACCCCTGTGGCCATATGTTGTCCAGTTGTCATAAGTGATGCTTGAATGGGCAACATATCTTTAATTGTTAGCCCGTCTATGGCTATAGCGGCAGGTCTGTCCATATGTGGGCAATTTTGGCAGTCATACAGTTGTAGCATTAGCTTATGCAACATTTTTCCGTCATCTTCTAGCTCAGTGGTCTCCAAACTGCGGCCCGGGGGCCAGATGTGGCTCTTTGCTTGATTTTATCTGGCCCGTGGGATGCTTTTTTATTCATTGGCACCAATGATGGGGCAGAATTCCTCCCAATGACACCAAAGATAGGGCAGAATTCCTCCCAATGACACCAATTATGGGGCAGAATTCCTCCCAATGACACCAATTATGGGGCAGAATTCCTCCCAATGACACCAATGATGGGGCAGAATTTCCTCCCAATGATGGGGCAGAATTTCCTCCCAATGATGGGGCAGAATTTCCTCCCAATGATGGGGCAGAATTTCCTCCCAATGATGGGGCAGAATTTCCTCCCAATGATGGGGCAGAATTTCCTCCCAATGATGGGGCAGAATTTCCTCCCAATGATGGGGCAGAATTTCCTCCCAATGATGGGGCAGAATTTCCTCCCAATGATGGGGCAGTATTCCTCCCAATGATGGGGCAGTATTCCTCCCAATGATGGGGCAGAATTCCTCCCAATGATGGGGCAGTATTCCTCCCAGTGATGGGGCAGAATTTCTCCCAATGACACCAATGATGGGGTCCGATGACACCAGGGATGGGGGATTTTGTACTCCTGATGGCCACAGTCCAGCCCCTTAAAGTCTGGAGAACAGTAATCCGGCCCTTTGTTTAGAAAGATTGGAGACCCCTGTTCTAGCTGATTATTGTCTTTAAGCACATCCAGTAATAATTTAAAGTGGAGGCAAGAGTTTTCCAGGTCAGATCATTAAAATATTTAAGTGGTGCAAATAATTACTTCAAGAAACATCAGCCAATCTAAACCTACTTTGGCTACAAGTAATGCCCCATACACATGATCGGTTTTCCCGTCGGAAAGAGTCAGATGAGAGCTTTTGGCCCGATAATTATGGGTGTAAAGAAGGTTAGAATTGTATATTTTAATTCAATATTTAATTCTTTTGATAAATATTTATAATTGTGAATAAAAATTATTTTTTTACCTCAATATCTTGTATATTTGGAATACTATCAGTGCCTTAAATGTCCACCTAGTGAAACCCCTTTTTGCTTTTCTCCATCAGACTTTTTCCAACAGGAAAATAGCCGGGAAAAAAAAGAGAGTAGGATCTCTTTTTTCCCGTCAGGAATAAATCCTAGCGGGAAAACCGTTTGTCAGTATGCAATTTCAACACACCAAAAAAACGCACATGCTCAGAATCAAGTCGTCACATGCTCCGAAGCATTGAACTCCATCTTATTTGCTCGTTGTAGTGTTGTACATCACCGCGTTCTTGGCACTCAAAAGTTCACTGAAATTTTGTGTGACCGTGTGTGTGCAAGGCAGGCTTGAGAGGAATTCCGTCTGGAAAACCATTGTTTTTTTTTCCAACAGGAAAACCGCTCGTGTGTATGGGGCATTAGCCTGTTAAAAAGTTGGGCAATTTAAATTGAGAGTTTGATATGACCATGCATTAACGAAAACCAAAGGTTAAAATGATCCCTAGATCCATAGATGTAGGCAGCTGGAATTATAGGTCTCAACTTTTCCTGTAGAAAGTAAAATTGGATCCCACCACCAGTGCGGGCCATGTTTTTTGATCAATACCTTTAAAAGGGCCAATAGGTATGCCTAGGAGGTAGGTGGCATGTGCCAAAGCTCAACATATAGGAACAGTTAGCTGCCCCGATTTCTGAATCTACTGATCGTTTTGACAATTGATTGTCACTAACGATGACCTTTAGGCTGGCCATACACTGTTTGAATTTTGGCCCATTTCTGATATTAGCACACACAAGTGTCAATGGACCCTTGAAGTGCTCAGAAAATATGAGAAGCGCACTATAATCAAGGCTTGTAAGTAAAATACTGCTAGTTTAACTGTCTGAAATCTGTTTTCAGAATATCTTGCTTTAATCCCATATGCACCATGGACTACAAGTATACGCTATTGCATTGCCCCGTGCTGTCAGGCTAATGTGCCTGCAGGCATTAGGGACTGAAGAGGGCGCCGTTTAGAAAGGTTGCAGTAGAGTAGAGCCCACAGTACAATGAAGAGACACCGGGAGCTGCAAAGCAATACTAAATACCACTGTCATCCTCCCGATGGTGCTATGTGGCATGGGCATCTGAATCAAAATAGTGGCCAATCAGAATTATATATATCTTGGCAAGTAAAACCGCTCACACATATTTTAAATTATAGAGGAAACTCACCATTATAACTCTAATGACTTGATGTTATGGTTAGCAGTGGGAAAAACTTGTCAACCATACAGACTATATTCTCTGAGTTTTTAATTACGGTATAATAATTAAGAATTTTTATTTTCACTATAACCACCCAGAACATTATGAAGGGTAATTCCTACTTTGCTTGAAAACCTGCAATTTAATTGTTTCCCCTAGCATGTGTGCAATGAAAGACACTGTTAGTTGACACCCATGCAGTATTATACAAAAGGCCTTTGTACCTTATAATGCTTATAATGCATATGGAAATGCTGCATGCAATATGGGTGATTCAACCACAATATAAAAATACAAAAAGTCTTTGTATCTCCATGCATACAGTATGACTCCCTCTCATACACAGGCAGATAGTGGTACTGGTAAACAACATGGCCAATAGTTGATCTGGGCATGGTGCTTAATTGGCATAAAACACTATGAAATGAGATGAACCCGTCCAACAATTTTACAATGAATAAATGAATGAATAAAATGAATGAAAAAACGTATATAGCGCGGCACATGCAAACTAAAAATCTCCCTGATTTCCAAAACCATCAAAAAATAGCAAACCCTCTATAAAATAAAAGTCTAATTATCTACAGGCAATTTTTTGGTTTTGTGTTGTGGAAGGATTGCAGCCCCAGTCATAGATTTGTATCCTTACTGGATAGATTCAGCATTGTCACTACAGCTGTTGCTGTTGGAACAGAAACAGAGGTAAAATGTTCCAATGGGGACACTTACTGCATTATAGCTAAAGTTGTCCATAAACTAATCCAAAAATGTGTCTGGTTCGACAGTCGCTGAAAAAACTTTGAATAACCAGCTCAAGAGAGAATTTTACCTTATGCTTCAAATTTTACCCCACATGCTTCAATATGAAAATCTGAAAATTTTTGGCTGGACACTACCTGCATCCAATCAGATGCAGCCAATGTCTTAATAGTTTGACAGCAGCAGGTGTCAGCTGTCAAATTACAATAGATGGCAAGGGAGATTCCTCCATCCTTGTTGTTTAGTGTGGATGGGGAAATAGATTTTGCTCATTTAGTTCCATTGTGCATCATTTGGCCAGCATTCATTTGAAGAGGTTTTTCATTTCCTCTTGTCCTAACCTACTCAAATCTGAAACCTATCCCAACAGTAAAGCTTATCTATACTGCTCTATGCAGGGTTTGAGGATTGGTTATCACATGTAAATGTAGATATTCGAATTGTACCACTACTTTAATGATACCAAGCAGTACCCTGGGTGCACTGGTAAACTGCTCTCCAGTGTTGATATGTGAACAGTCCACTTAGTCTGTTTCACTTTATTCTTACAGATTTGGACTAACAGAATTTATTTGCACGCCATGTTTAGACTGAAAGCTGTTGGGAATAATATTTTATTTTTTTCAGCTTCATTTGGCCTGGCTAAGTCCCTTAATACTGCTAAAAGTCATAGGGTCTATCCAGGCCCGGGCTGGGACAAAAAATAGGCCCGGGCATTTTAGACTGAGCAGCCCGGGGAAGGGGGGGGCGCGGCGGCGGCGCTTCGAGGCGGCGGTTAATGATGGGATCTGGGGTTCCAGTACCTTGTACCTCTGGACCCCTTTACATTACACAGCACCTTGCGCCTCTGGACCCCTTTATATTACACAACACCCTGGACCCCTTTACATTACACAGCACCCTGCACCTCTGGACCCCTTTACATTACACAGCACCCTGCACCTCTGGACCCTTTTACATTACACAGCACCCTGCACCTCTGGGCCCCTTTACATTACACAGCACCCTGCACCTCTGGACCCTTTTACATTACACAGCACCCTGCACCTCTGGGCCCCTTTACATTACATAGCACCACACCTCTGGACCCTTTTACAATACCCTGCACCTCTGGGCACCTTTATATTACACAGCACCCTGCACCTATGGATCCCTTTACATTACACAGCACCCAGCACCTCTGGACCCTTTTACATTACACAGCACCATGCATCTCTGGCTGGGTATGCCCTTTGGCCATACCGGGCCTGGGTCTATCTCTTTTTTTTATTATTTATGTAGTGTCCGTTTTGGTTTATGCGATTCTGTTTTGGATAATTTGTTTGTATTGTTTTAGTGTTGTTTGAATATAAAATAAAAAAAAAGTCATACAAATTCTATTTAGAATAAAATATTTATATTAACAATCCATGTACATATATGGGTATGTAATAAAGGGCGAAGAAATGTGATGCAGAAAGTCGTACCCAATCATTCAGTACTTATTCTAGTCATTTAAGGGTACAGATTACAATTGGTTGATAACTGCAACTACATCCTTATTTTTAGTTGTTTTGGAATTGTCCTACGAAAGAAACCCAACTGCTTAGTATAAATATTTAGTAAATGAATATATTAGGAGCAACTTTGTATAGGGTATAAAAATATTAAAACTGCGCTATGATGATTTTAGGATGACTGTGGCATAAACATGCACTGAACTAGATAGCATACATGTTTATCACCTATACACCCCAAGTATTGGCTTTCTCCAGGTAGAGGTAGCAGATCAGTTTCTGCTCCAAGATCTGTCAATCCCGGGTGTCTGCACAGGCCAAATGCAGCCCATATACACACAATCACTCCCAAATCCAACCATTATACCATATATTCCATAAAATCTTAATAGTATCCTTGAGCTGTAATTTTTTCCACTTCCACATTAAAAATACCAGCAAAGTTTAGCGTCATCAATCAATGGCTAATAAAAAGCATTAATAAGTAGCTTTACTTGCACAAATGTAACTGTATGTTGGAAAATGTATGTCAGATATAAAAATTGCTTAGAAAACAGCTGTCATTGCCATAAAAAGGCCGGCCATACAGGGTTCTAGCCATTAATGGGCAGGCTGGATGCACCAAGTTGATCGATCAATCACCTTGGGTACAACCAGCCTGCTGGAATCTGGAATCTGCTATGTTAAGGGAATCGTGCAAATTTTGGACTGGTTGCAGGAAAGAAATTTGCACAGTGTATTGCCTGCCTAAGTAAGAAATTGCTGATGCCATCCGTTCTTGGCAAAATTTAGAAGTTATTGGGTATTTTTAATGTCAGTAGAGCTGGCTGGCCAAACAGATTTTTGTTTGAACGTTGGTATGAAATTCAAAAAAATCCTTTGTAAGAGCATTCTTACAATGCTCTATCTATCTATTAGTACATTTACATCAACACTGCCCTCAAGGAGCTTACAATCTAAGTTCCCTAAAGCCCAGTACACATGGGCCCAATGTTGGGCGGCATTACCTGGCAGACATTTGGACCGCGTGTACTGCAGCTGGTCCGACAGAAGTCGAACATTTAGTCGACTTCTGTTGAAGGGTCATGACTGAAAAAAGTCTCCCAACCGGCTTCCATTTGGGGGGTCTCAGCCAATAGCTGACTAGAGTGTTCTGGCTGGGGTGCACCCCCCTGTCAAAATGCAATAGGACAGCAGGGGAGATCACTGTACTAACATTGTTAGTACAGCAGCTCTGGGCTGTCCATTGTTTTCCCCTTCAGCCCACTGGGGGTTATTTATGAAAGGCAAATTCACTGTGCACTACAAGTGCACTTTCAAGTGCAGTTGCTGTAGATCTGAGGGGGACATGCAAGGAAAATAAAGAATTTTTTTTTTTGCTTGCACATGATTGGACGATAAAATCAGCAGAGCTTCCCCTCATTTCAGAGCTTCCCCACAGATCTACAGCGACTGCACTGCCAAGTGCACTTTCAGTGCAGAGTGTATTTCCCTTTAGTAAATCAACCCCATTGTGTTGAAAAAAACAAACAAAAAAACTAGCAGTGTGTACTAGGCTTTACTCACATACATATACTAGAGCCAATTAACCTCCCTGCATGTCTTTGGAGTGCGGGAGGAAACCAGAGCACCCGGAGAAAACCCATGCAGGCACAGGGAGAACATGCAAACTCCAAGCAGGTAGTATAACAATACAAACAACTTATACCCAACTGAGGACCACATTGACAGCTACAATTTAATTGGAAATTTGAAAAAAACTTCCATCCTGAGCCTTCCAATTTTCTCATATATACAGTCGGAAACAATCCCTGGTTTGTTCCCATTAACCTATTGAGAAAATTGAAAGAACATTCCAAAAATTTTTTTTTAAACCAAAAATTCTACTGGTGCATGGCTAGCTTTAAACCTCAAAGACAAAAATCATGAATGCTGTTATATTAGATATGAGTGAAAGGCAGGAGAAAGGTTAGATTGGGTGGGGCGGATGCAGGTATTCATCCTCTGTGTGATCAGAGACAATGAACTAAGCAGGAAAGTGCTGAGACGGAAGAGGGCAAAGTGTTAATATGGGAGTTTCAATGACTTCTCTTACCTGCTCAGGGAGAAGTCAGCAACTCAGAGCTGTCCTCTGTGGATCAGGACACAGGAAAGTTCTGCATTAGCCTTCCCAGGGTCCTAAAACCAAAGGAGGAGGGCAGCCAATGAGGAAAGACACTCACCCCTCTCCAGCCTGCCCTCCCGCCTGGGATTTGGCCATACAAGGAGAAGGAATTTGAGGAGGATGCAAGATGTGTGGGACAAGCAGATCCAAACCCAAACACAGGATATTCTCCCTTATATAGTTCTCAGCTCCACTTTCTGTCAGTGTGCAAGGAACCCTCTTTACAAGGCTGTATACACAGGGGAACACTGCCAGTCCTCCTTATATGGGGCGTGTGGGTGTACGAGAGGGGAGAATGGTACAGGGCGAGCTCAGCAGTCTTGTACAGTACACAGTACAGTTCCCACAATTCCGTAAAACTCTTATAAATTGGTAGGTCCACTCAAAACGAATATTTCAGTTTTCTTTAGTTGACATGATTGTAGCCGTATTAGTGCAATAGTGACAGTGAAAATTGAGTACTGTCATCACGGACAGTACTCAATTGTCTCAGGTTTCTGTAGATAATGGAAGGGTAAATCAGCCCACTGGAATCTCCGGGAAAGTTTACTTCTATAGTTTCCGTCTTCTCTTTTCCTAATCAGGAATCTCACTTCTATTGATGTATTCCTCAAAGCATATAAAAAAAAAAAAAAAAAAAAAACAGTGAGAGCCTGCTGGCCATAAACCTTGCAATCTAAATGTGCAATCTTTATTCCAACCCAAGGGCGTCGGAAGGGGGTGGCTAGCTGTGGCTGAAGCCCCGAATGTGACCCCGTAAAGCCCTGAGTCTCACGGTGGCAGGACTGCATTATTAGCCCCGAGCGAGTGGCGAACGCCGGGATTGATCTGACCCTGATCGCCGCCGAAAGGAACCGAGTGCGGCCGAGTCCCATAGCAGGTCCGGCCTTCTGGAGCCTGCGCAACGCTGGTCCAATGCTGCGTCTGCGGGACGTGTGATGTCCATCATAGGTGCTGCACTGGCTCCAGAAGGCAGGAATTACAATAAGGCCGCCGCGCCGGCGCCACATCCCTGCTCGGCGCTCAGACGGGCTGCAGGCGGCTCTCCTCTCCTCAAGGCCCCTCGGCTCTCCTCCCCTCCAGCCAGGCTCCTCGGCTCTCTGACTGAATGACTGCTTGCTGCTGTGACACCGCTGAGCTGAGGTAGGTCAGAAAGAGTGTAATAATGTGTATGTCAATGTCAGTGTATGTAGGTCACTACCGTCAGTGTATGTAGGTCAGGTAGGTCACGTGCTACACATACAACCCCCCCCCCCCCCAGTTCCCAGCCTTGGACTTCGGGCTGAAGCCCCTAGTCTTTTTGCCACCTAGCAACACCCCTGTTCCAACCTCCAACGCCCTTTCACATGTACTGATTCCATGAAGATTCGTACCTTTAACATCCGCTTGCTCAGCAGGGATTGCTCCGTTGATCCCCACTGAGCCAGCAGATGACAGGGTGGTTCCTGCACACTATGCCCATGGAAGTTCGGGGCTCAGGTAAGTAAAATGGGGGCTGGGGGTCCGTACAGTGCAAGGTGTTTATTCACCTTAATGCATAGGATCCATTAGGGTAAAAAAACACGAAGCTTTACAACCCCTTTAAAGAAATTTTTTAATAAAATAATTAAGTAATGTGGTTACCTTGCTTATTGACACCTAAGGCTAATAATGTTTTTTTTTAACCATCCTTCTACAAATTTATTCTAAATATTATACTTAAAATAAACAATTGAGGAAAAGAAAGAGTAAGAGCCGGTTCACACTGGGGCGACTCGTCAGGCGACTCAGCCGCCTGACAAGTCGTGTCCCATTCTATTCAATAGAACTGTTCTAATAGGAGCGACGCAAGTCGCTTCAACTTAGAAAAAGGTTCTTGTACGTCTTCAGGACGCCTTGCCGAGTCGCCCCCGAAGTCGTGCCGCCCCAGTGTGAACCGGCTCTTAACAATTCTAACTTGGTACTCAGTGTAGAAGTGATTCCTTACATTATTATACAGGTTTTAAATAGCGCCAACAGTTTGTGCAGCACTTTATATATAGAGCTTACAATGTAAAAGGGAGGGTCAAGTGATACAAAAAGGTAATATCTCTGGGGGATGAACTGATGGAAAAAAAATAAAGTACAGTTAGTAGGTGGAGGCAGGATAGGCTTCTCTGAAGAGATGGGTTTTTAGGCTTCGTCTAAAAGTAGACAGAGTAGGAGATAGTCGGACAGATTAAGGTAGGGCATTCCATGGGATGGGAGAGGCTCAGGAAGAGTCCTGGAGTCGAGTATGGGAGGAGGTGACAAAGGGGCTAGAGAGCAGGAGGTCTTGGTAGGAACGAAGAGAACGATTTGGTTGGTATTTTGAGACTAAGTTAGTGATATAGCTGGTGGCAGAGATGTGGATGGCTTTGTAAGTTAGGGTGACCAGACAGCCCCAGTTTCCGGTGACAGTCCCCGAATTGAGGACACTGTGCCCGGACCAAGTCTGTCCCTGTTTTTTTCCCCGGATTGAATTTGAACAGGGGCTGGGGCAATTTCAAAGATAGACAGTGCAGAATAAAAAAAGAAAAGTTGCCCACTTGCATTGGTGGTCAGTGTCGGTGTAAGATCAATCCCCCATTGCTTACTGCTCAAGGAACCCGTAGCAACCTCATGATTAAGCCTGGTTGAGAAACACACTACTCTTTTCTTTTTTAATAGAGATGGGATAACAATGGTCCAGTCTATGGGACCTCCCTGATGCTGTTGGTGGGTAGCTGTCAGGGTAATATTTTATTAGAGAATGCTCCATCACACTTTTTCTTCTCAGAGAGTCACAACATCAGCAGAGTCCAACTATACCGCTCCACTACTCCCTTTCAGCCCAAAATATTTTGTTTTGGATAGAGTGACGAAGGGGTAGAACCTTATGAAGTCCATATTGAAGAGATCTTTCTATACTTCCTATCCAAGTGATGGGTTTTAGGCAGGAGAAAAGTAAAGAGAATTTAAATTTTCAACAAAACCCGATCAAGGTCTTACCTATCTCTTTTTAAAATAAGAGCTTTGTCTTCTCCAACAAACAAGAATTTTTCTGTTTTGAGGGCAATCAGGATCATGCCTACATATGATCTCAAAATACCAACCTTCCAAGACCCCCTGCTTTCTAGCTCCCTGTTCACCTACACCCATGCTCACCTCCAGGACTTCTCCTGAGCCTCTCACATCCTCTGGAACTCCTTACCCCAATCTGTCTGACTGACTATCTCCTTCTTTATCCACCTTTCCCAAAAACGTATCTTTTTAAAGAACCATCCTGCCTCTAACAATCTTTATTTTCTTGATCAGCTTATTAGACATGTGCACAACAAAAATTTTCGTTTATTTCTGTTTCGTTTCTGTTCGTTTATCGTGATTCGTAATGAGTCGTAATTTCGTAAGACGTTAGTTATCGTATTCGTACTCTTTAGTATTTTCGTAACACTTTTTTTTCCGTTTCTTTATGTTAGTTTATTTTTCGTTGATTCGAGATTAGTATTTTCGTTAAATGTTGTATTCTGCCTCGTTCATATTTTTACAATGAATTTATTCGTTCATTCGTTTTTACGTTGGTTTATTTTTCGTTGTTTTGATATTCGTATTTACATTATATTTTCCATCATGCCACGTTTGTATTTTCGTAAGAAATACATCTTCGTTGCTTTATGATCATTCGTATTTTCGTGTCTAATTTCATTTGATTATAACAACGTTCTTTTGTAGATTTTATTGCATTCGTAATTCTGTTAAAATACATTTTACGTTTATTCGACACACTACTCGTCGTAATTTTGTAAAACATCGTAATTTACTGCGATTGACTAACACAGATAAAGACACAAGGTCAAGGAGCCACATAAGAAAGAAGCTCATTGGGGGAAGGAACAAACCTCTTCAGGGGAAGGGACAGCGCTGAGTGGCTATTGGTCACAGTACTAATGAAAGTGAATTTACATTATTTCATTTCCGTTTTCCGAAGATTCGTAATTTATATTTCATTAGTTTTGCTTTTCGTTTTTTATTCTTTGTTCGGCATTTCGGTTGTTTTCTTTTCGTTCTTCAAATATTAGTAAGTTTGCATTTTCGTTTATTTTTCGTAATTATGATTTTTTTTTTGTGTTCGGTGTTTTCGTTATTTCTATGTTTTCGTTTCTTTTTTCTTTCGTTGTGTTGTTCTTTTACATTTAGTAGTTTCGTATCTTCGTAGTTTTCCATATTCGTTATTTTTGGAAATATCGTTATTCGTTATTATTTGCGCTAAACCATTCGTTTATTCGTAGGTTAACGAATCAACGAAAATAACGAATAATGACGGAAAACGTATTCGTAACGAAAAAAATTGCACATGTCTACAGCTTATCCCTCACAACTATTACCTTTTGAATCTTTTGACCCTCCTTTTAGATTGTAAGCTCAAATGACCAAGGCCCTCTGATTTTGCTTTGAATTTTAACTATACTGTCTGCCTTCATTTTGTAAAGCACTGCGCAAACGTTGGTGATATATAAACCCTGTATAATAATGTTAACCTCTGTCTGATTGTCTCACTCCCAAGTGATGTTTGAATAGGTTAGATCGACCCTAAAGTTGGCCATACACTGCTCGAATTTCAACCGACTCCTGCTGAATTGGCTGGAATTCGACCTGTGGGTGGCCCGAGGGATGAATAAGAGAAATTCCAAGTATGGCCAGCTTTAGGCACAAAGACTGGATTAGATCCACTCTAACGAGTCATAATGGGGTAAACCTAGGAAATAAATTATCCATTTTGGTGGATTAGTACTTTAACCGCTTGCCTCCTGTACTTATACGTCGGAAGAATGGCACGGCTGCACAAAGAAATATACCTGTATGTTGCTTTGAATTTAGCACCATGCGGGTGCACCCATGCCCCTGCTGCAAGCTCCGTGACCGTGCCCGCGGACTCGATGTCCACCGGTGTCCCGCAATTGTGTCACGGAGCTACAGAACGAGGAGATGTAAACAAGGCATTTCCCTGTTCTGCCTAGTGACATGACAGGGATCTACTGCTCCCGGTCATCGGGAGCAGTGATCACTGTCATGTCACTGGTAGCCCAGCCCTTCCACAGTTAGAGTCACTCCCTAGAGTCACACCGTTTTTTTGTGCTGAAAAAGCCCCCCTCAGCTTATACTCGAGTCACCTTTTTGCGCCTAATCTCCCGGACTTTGGGGACTCGGTACCAGCCAGGCCGTAGCTCCCCTGGACCCCATATAGCCCCACTTCTCAAGTGTGCACAGTTTGTTGTCCGGGGGACCTACGGCCGGGCAGCACCGATTTTTCAAAGTCAGATACCCCTTCCATAGACTTCCATGTTAAATGGTAACTTCTCTGGTAACTTTGGGGACCCGGTATCGGCCGGCCGTAAACCTGGCACACATGTAGCCCCAGTTCTCCTCTACAAGTGTGCAAAGGCTGAGCTCTGATGAAGAGGCCCCAGATGCCTCGAAACGCGTCAGACAGCAGCAACATACTTCCAGTCCCCCCATTGTGGAGTGCGGTCTGAGGGGAACATACCTCATTGCCTGTTGACAAGCCTGTTTTGTTATGTCTTTTGTGAGTAGTTTTTAATATTTATATTATTCAATAAATTGTCAAGCGGTAATACACCAGGCTGGTGCGCCTTTCTTTTCTTTTTCTGTGCAAAGTTTTCTGTCTGGGGTACCTACGGCGGGGAGCACCGATTTTTCAAAGCCGAGCAAGTGCCATGGGCGCCATATGAAGGGGGCACTGTTGAGTGGCTGGGCAGCAATGCACTTACCAGGGTCTGAGGGTCTCTTTTTCCCATCTCCCGGCCATAGGCAGGATCTCCTTTTCAGCACTTTGCTAATGGACAATGGCAGCGCTATCCATGCTGCATTCAGCCAATGCCCTCCACTGTTCTCCCAGGCTCCCCCATTCCATCTGGTCGGATTGGCAGCGCACAGAGGAGGAACATCAGTTTTTCCCTCTCCTCTGTGACAACTGTGGCCATAAGTTATGAAGATTTCATCACTTTATGTATCAGTTCTGTATTTACCTGGCTGGTATCAGCTAAGAAAGCAGCCAATCAGCCTTGGAGGGCAGAGGAGGGATCGGGGGTCTAATAAACCCCAGATTTCTCCATAAAGAGGATATGTCACTACCCAAGGTATCACAAGGGATGATAGATTTCACTAGTTGTGTTTTATTTGTTTATTTATAATACTATTTTGTTATATGAATGTTTCTACAGGGGCGCAGTTTCAGTGCTTGCCATAGGCGCCATTTTCACTAGATACGCCTCTGGCCTCGGCTTATATTCAGGTCGGCTTATACTTTTTTGCCCATGACTGAAGGTTTGTTTCCCAAATATCACCATGAGTGCTAATTTCTAATCCTAATATGGTCATGATTTTCCATTATTTTGCCTAAAAACTGTCGAGACAACACAGATTGTTTAGAAGACAATCCCCTGAGAGCACCTATCACTATTAAACCAAACCCCTATAATATGATCCTGCCTCCAATTTAATTTAAAGGTTAAAAGGCATGTTCATTTCTTGTCCTAGTGTTACAAGTAAAGAAACTGACATTAAATCTGCCCAGCAGGGAGATTGACTGCTGACGCATGAACAATAATATAACAATCCAGAGGACCTCACCCAAAAAGTCTCTGAAACTTGGCAAGGTCACAGCTTTAATGGCTTAATAAACCTCATATTATATCATAACAGTCAGCAAACATTACCATTTGAGCAAAATCTTGTGCCAGTCACAGACAAACCACGGAACTGCACTTAAAGAGGAGCTCCACTCTCCAAATAAATCTCACAAAAGGGTTAAAAATAAATAAATAAGAGAGGAAAAAAATAAATAAAAAAAAAACTCATACTGACGGGCGCCTGTAGTAAGGTGACCAGATTTTTAAAATGAAATCCGGGGACAAATTTTTTGTTTACTAGTAATGGCAACAATCAGCGACTCTCTGCCCATTGCCACCCGCCTCACAGCCTCTCAAGTCTTACTCTTCGTGCCCCGGCTACTACTGGGTGGGAAGCGGAGGAATATCAGTCCCCCAGGGAAGGCAAGGAGATAAGCAGGTGGCTGGCCAAGATTTGTGCCAAGGCAACATGTGAGCGAAGCTAAATGGGCATGCGCCCGAAACTGAAGAAATATTCCCTCCACTCTGACCAGCACATGATCATCAGAAAGGAGCACAGATAATGGGAAAAATACAACCCCCCTATGCTAGTAGGCACGGCGGAGCGGGGGGGGTGTAATTCAAATTTTTTTATTTTAATTCTGCACTGACTGTCTTTGAAATTGCCCCCTATTAAATCTAAACTGGGGACAAAACGAGGGACAGACTTGGTCCAGGGACAGTGTCCTCAATCAGGGGACTGTCCCCTGAAACTGGGGATGTCTGGTCACCCTAGCCTGTAGGCACATGCCTAATGTGCCTAGTGGATTAGGGATGTCCCTATACTGATACTAGTATTGGTACCAATACCAAGCATTTCCCCGAGTACTTGTACTCGAGGGAAATGCTCCGATGCCTCACCCGATACCTGGGCAGTCAGGGTGATCGGTGCGGCAGGGGAGTTACAAGTCTTCTCCGTGCTGTCTTCTCCCCCATGTTCCCTTCTCCCCTGTGTTCCATGTGCTGCCTTCTCCCCCCCCGTGCTCCGTGTGCTGCCTTCTCCTCCCCGTAATTCGGTCATATTCTCCCCCCCCGCTCTGTGCGCTGCCTTCTCCCCCCACGTGTCCTGCCTTCCCCCCCGTGCTCCGTGTCCTGCCTTCCCCCCGTGTGCTGCCTTCTCCTCCCCGTGCTCCGTGTGCTGCCTTCTCCTCCCCGTGCTCCGTGTGCTGCCTTCTCCTCCCCGTGCTCCGCCTTCTCCTCCCCGTGCTCCGTGTGCTGCCTTCTCCTCCCCGTGCTCCGTGTGCTGCCTCCTCCTCCCCGTGCTCCGTGTGCTGCCTCCTCCTCCCCGTGCTCCGTGTGCTGCCTCCTCCTCCCCGTGCTCCGTGTGCTGCCTCCTCCTCCCCGTGCTCCGTGTGCTGCCTCCTCCTCCCCGTGCTCCGTGTGCTGCCTCCTCCTCCCCGTGCTCCGTGCGCTGCCTTCTCCCCCCGTGCCCTGCCTTCTCCTCCCCGTGCTCCGTGCGCTGCCTTCTCCTCCCCGTGCGCTGCCTTCTCCTCCCCGTGCGCTGCCTTCTCCTCCCCGTGCTCTGCCTTCTCCTCCCCGTGCTCTGCCTTCTCCTCCCCGTGCTCTGCCTTCTCCTCCCGTGCTCTGCCTTCTCCTCCCCGTGCTCTGCCTTCTCCTCCCCGTGCTCTGCCTTCTCCTCCCTCCCCGTGCTCTGCCTTCTCCTCACCGTGCTCTGCCTTCTCCTCACCGTGCTCTGCCTTCTCCTCACCCGTGCTCTGCCTTCTCCTCACCGTGCTCTGCCTTCTCCTCACCGTGCTCTGCCTTCTCCTCACCGTGCTCTGCCTTCTCCCCCCGTGCTCTGCCTTCTCCTCCCGTGCTCTGCCTTCTCCTCCCCGTGCGCTGCCTTCTCCTCCCCGTGCGCTGCCTTCTCCTCCCCCCGTGCGCTGCCTTCTCCTCCCCGTGCGCTGCCTTCTCCTCCCCGTGCGCTGCCTTCTCCTCCCCGTGCTCTGTCCTTCTCCTCCCCGTGCTCCGTGTGCTGCCTTCTCCTCCCCGTGCTCCGTGTGCTGCCTTCTCCTCCCCGTGCTCCGTGTGCTGCCTTCTCCTCCCCGTGCTCCGTGTGCTGCCTCCTCCTCCCCGTGCTCCGTGTGCTGCCTCCTCCTCCCCGTGCTCCGTGTGCTGCCTCCTCCTCCCCGTGCTCCGTGTGCTGCCTCCTCCTCCCCGTGCTCCGTGTGCTGCCTCCTCCTCCCCGTGCTCCGTGTGCTGCCTCCTCCTCCCCGTGCTCCGTGCGCTGCCTTCTCCCCCGTGCCCTGCCTTCTCCTCCCCGTGCTCCGTGCGCTGCCTTCTCCTCCCCGTGCGCTGCCTTCTCCTCCCCGTGCTCTGCCTTCTCCTCACCGTGCTCTGCCTTCTCCTCCCCGTGCTCTGCCTTCTCCTCCCCGTGCTCTGCCTTCTCCTCCCCGTGCTCTGCCTTCTCTCCCCGTGCTCTGCCTTCTCCTCACCGTGCTCTGCCTTCTCCTCACCGTGCTCTGCCTTCTCCTCACCGTGCTCTGCCTTCTCCTCACCGTGCTCTGCCTTCTCCTCACCGTGCTCTGCCTTCTCCTCACCGTGCTCTGCCTTCTCCTCACCGTGCTCTGCCTTCTCCTCACCGTGCTCTGCCTTCTCCTCACCGTGCTCTGCCTTCTCCTCACCGTGCTCTGCCTTCTCCTCACCGTGCTCTGCCTTCTCCTCACCGTGCTCTGCCTTCTCCTCACCGTGCTCTGCCTTCTCCTCACCGTGCTCTGCCTTCTCCTCACCGTGCTCTGCCTTCTCCTCACCGTGCTCTGCCTTCTCCTCACCGTGCTCTGCCTTCTCCTCACCGTGCTCTGCCTTCTCCTCACCGTGCTCTGCCTTCTCCTCACCGTGCTCTGCCTTCTCCTCACCGTGCTCTGCCTTCTCCTCACCGTGCTCTGCCTTCTCCTCACCGTGCTCTGCCTTCTCCTCACCGTGCTCTGCCTTCTCCTCCCCGTGCTCTGCCTTCTCCTCCCCGTGCTCTGCCTTCTCCTCCCCGTGCGCTGCCTTCTCCTCCCCGTGCGCTGCCTTCTCCTCCCCGTGCGCTGCCTTCTCCTCCCCGTGCGCTGCCTTCTCCTCCCCGTGCTCTGTCTTCTCCTCCCCGTGCTCCGTGTGCTGCCTTCTCCTCCCCGTGCTCCGTGTGCTGCCTTCTCCTCCCCGTGCTCCGTGTGCTGCCTTCTCCTCCCCGTGCTCTGTGTGCTGCCTTCTCCTCCCCGTGCTCCGTGTGCTGCCTTCTCCTCCCCGTGCTGCCTTCTCCTCCCCGTGCTGCCTTCTCCTCCCCGTGCTCCGTGTGCTGCCTTCTCCTCCCCGTGCGCCGTGTGCTGCCTTCTCCTCCCCGTGCTCCGTGTGCTGCCTTCTCCTCCCCGTGCTCCGTGTGCTGCCTTCTCCTCCCCGTGCTCCGTGTGCTGCCTTCTCCTCCCCGTGCTGCCTTCTCCTCCCCGTGCTGCCTTCTCCTCCCCGTGCTCCGTGTGCTGCCTTCTCCTCCCCGTGCGCCGTGTGCTGCCTTCTCCTCCCCGTGCGCCGTGTGCTGCCTTCTCCTCCCCGTGCTCCGTGTGCTGCCTTCTCCTCCCCGTGCTCCGTGTGCTGCCTTCTCCTCCCCGTGCTCCGTGTGCTGCCTTCTCCCCCCCCCCTGTGCTCTGTGTCCTGCCTTCTCCCCCGTGCTCCGTGTCCTGCCTTCTCCCCCGTGCTCAGTGTGCTGCCCCCCCATGCTCCGTGTGCTGCCCCCTCAGTGCCGTCTTCTCCCCCTTCGTGCCGGAGGTAGGAGCCGCTAAACCCGGCTCCTATCTTTTTCGAATGGACAGCGTCAGTGATCACTGAGCATCGTAACCTGTGATTAACCTGTGATTAACCTGTGATTACGATGCTTCAGTTTATGAATGGAGAGAAGCTTCTCTCCATTCATTTCAGCTGAGGCTGCAGAGAAAGGGACTGGGGAATCTGTGTCCATAGTCCCTTTCTCTTTCTTAAAGGGGAGAGGTCAGAGGTCTGTTAAGACCCCTGATATCTCTCCAAAGACCCCAACAGGGCTGATTAAAAAAAAAATTGCAATAAGTAATAAAAAAAACAATAATGTAAATAAAATAAAATAAAACACACACACTGATATCCCCCCCCCCCCAAAAAAAAAAGATCACTGTAAAAAAAACATGCCATTAAAAAAAAGTATCCGTATTCGGTAACGGTGAGTACTTGAAAAAAAAGTATCGGTACTTGTACTAGGTCTCAAGAAAGTGGTATCGGGACAACCCTAGTTTAGATCTCACACTATAGAAATACAGCTAGGAGACTGTAAGCACAGGAGTAGGGTTGCCACCTTGTCTTCAAGACAAACCAGAGCACTTTAGCAACACACAGCAATTTTGTTTTATAGTATACACTATACATATATTTTGTTATTAAACACTTGCTTACTGGGTACATATACCCCCCTCCTGCCCAGGTGAAATTTCAGCTTCCAGCACTACGTCCTTTTTTCCCCACAAGTAGAGCTTTCTTTTGGTGGCATTTGTTCGCCTGTGCGGTTTTTATTTTTTGCGCTATAAACAAAAAAGAGCGACAATATTTACTTGTTGCTATAATAAAAATCTCAATTTAGAAAAAATAATAATTTTTTTTCTCCGTTTAGGGCGATACATATTATTCTACATAAAAATAAAAATAAGCGACTGTTTTGCGCAAAAGTTATAGCGCTTACAAAATAGGGGACACAATTATTATTTTTTATTATTTTATTTTTTTTACTAGAAATGGCGGCGATCTGCGATTTTTATTGGTACTGCGACGTTATACACATCGGACACTTTTGACACATTTTTGGCGCCATTCACATTTATACTGCGATCAGTGCTATAAATATGCACTAATTACTGTATAAATGTGACTGGCATTGAAGGGGTTAACACTAGGGGGTGAGGAAGGGGTTAAATGTATCCTAGGTGTGTTCTAACTGTGGGGGGAGGGTGGGTGGCTGGGGGGGTGACCGATCTGTGTCCCTATGTACAAGGAACACAGATCGGTCTCCTCCTCTCCAGAGACAGGATGCTGTCTCTGTGTAAAAACGGCAATGAGAGATGATCTGTGAGATCATCTCTCATTCGCCGCACAGATCGCATCGCAAACGGCCAGTCTGATTGGCCGTTCGCCGCAATCTGTGATTGGCTGTGTCCAAGGGACACGGCCAACACAGGGCTTCCCCGCAGCGCGCTCTAGAGCGCGCGCTGGGAACGCCCAAAGGGGCGGCTGTCTTTTGACGGCAGGTTGGATATTCAGACCCGCGCTGTAGCCGTCATTCGGCTATACCGTGGGTCTGAAGTGGTTAAATAACATTTCTAAACATGACGGTAATAACAAAAGTCCTCCTTTACATCAGAGACCACAGAGTTCACCTTTTACATCTGAACTCAGAGTTTCCCGTTTACTGTAAGACCCCTTTTACACTGAATCGTTTTTACAGCGTTTTAGCATTAATAGCGCTATTAAAACGCTCTCCATGCATCTCAATGGACCCTTTCCCACAGAGTCCTGCAAGCAGCATCTTTGGAGCAGATTTTGGGTGCTGAAAAAAAACGCTCCAAAAACGCCCCTCTCCATTGAAATAAATAGAAAGCGCAGTAAAAACGTCTTACCCTTTCACACTGAGGCACTGCAAAAACGCCCTAAAACGTTAGGGTCTTAGCGGTGCTTTACCAGTACATTGGGGTTGATAAAGAATGAGGTATTTTCTGCGCCAAATAGGTTTAAAAACAATGCATTATACACATGTAATATAAATGAATAATTTTAAATAAACCTGCTCCTCGGGTTACAGGGGTGAGCTGTGAAATGTGTGATATATAGGTGAATGAGGGCGCTGGGGTGTTGGTGGGATGGATTGGACACAAACGTGCCTAAATAGAATAGAAAAGTACCCGTTGCCTAAATAGAATACTCCCCCCCCCCCCGCGCCGCATCGAAACCCGCCGCATCGAAAGCCGCCGCCGCATGGGTTAAACATCACAGCTTTCATTTGAATAGCTGTAGTGTTCCTGCTGCGTATAGACACTCCCCCTTGCTCGGAATTGGATGGGGGATCGTGATCTGTCCAATCCCGAGCAAGGGGGAGTGTCTATACGCGCAGGGCAAAACAGCTATTCAAATGGATGCTGTGATGTTCTCTGTGCGGTGGTGGCGGCTTTCGGCGGCTAGGTATGGGGGACATGGCTGCATATGTGGGGGACATGGCAGGAGGGCATGGCTGCATATGTGGGGGACATGGCAGGAGGGACATGGCTGCATATGTGGGGGACATGGCAGGAGGGACATGGCTGCATATGTGGGGGACATGGCAGGAGGGACATGGCTGCATATGTGGGGGACATGGCTGCATTTGGGGACACATTTAAAAAAAGTATCGGTATTTGGTATCGGCGACTACTTGAAAAAAAGTATCGGTACTTGTACTCGGTCCTAAAAAAGTGGTATCGGAACAACCCTACTTGTGAATGTAATTCACCTGTGATGGTGGATCCAATAGAAATTGAATGGAACGAACCAACAATTCAAATATTGTTAAGTGCAATATATGTGAATCCCAACACAGGAAAGTATTTGGAGAGTAAAAAGTCCAGCAATCAAATCGTGATACAATAACATATATGTGATAAGTTCATATAGAAAAAGTTCATGTGGAAAAAGTTCTTCTAGAGGTTGTCATGCAGTCTTATTCTCAGGTGATAAGAACAGCCTTCACCATCTAATCAATTTCACCCAAAGTGCTCTGGATAGTTATTGCGCTTACCACACCACCTGGACCACTTTAATGAAAAAGTAGGTCATAAGCGCTGGGCAGGATAAGTGCCTGCTCATTCTGCGGCAAAGGCTGGTACAAGGACTCCAAAAAACGCGGTGTGTTCAAACCAATGAACAAACAAAAGGGATCTCATAGCATATTATCGTTTTAATTAAAAGACATTTAAAAATACAGCTGATTGGCGTCTTACTTGAGAGGTGCCTGCCCGGCACTGGGACTGCGTGCGTATCAAATTCCTCAGTAAGCGGCCTCTGCTGCATGGAGGCTTTAGGCTAGGTGTCCTGTACTGTGACTGGTTGGTCGGGTGCCGGGATCAGCTGGGGTGCGGGGTGACCAGATCTAAAGCTGCCGACATATGTTTCAAACATTGGGATTGCAGATGAGGCTTCGCTTGAATAACGCTCAAATAATGCACAAAAAAATGCTCGAAAATTGCTAAAAATCGCTCGAAAAACGCCCCAGTGTGAAAGGGACCTAAGGGGGGACTCTGCAGACTCTGATGTAAGGGAGAACTCTGGGGACTCCAACATAAGGGATGCTCTGGGAACCCTGATTTAAGGGGGAGGAGGGGCTGAGAACTCTGATGTACAGAGAGGACTCTGATGTAAGGGGGAACACTGTGGCCTCTGGTGTAAAGGGGAACTCTGATGTAAAGGGGTGCTCTGAGAACCCCGATTTACCTTAGTGTTCTCACCCAGAGGCAGGAGAGAGAAGAGGGGAGACTTCAGTCACAGACAGAGATGGATGGTGAGCTCACTCACCCCTTGTGAGGCAGCATCTCTCATCCAGATGTATCTGAGGTTGCTGGACTTCAAATTTCTGGCCCCAACTTTCGTTTTCCGGGGCACATCGCCAGGGATTAGAGTGTGGGAGACACAGAGGGATAGGGGCGCAAGAAAGAGGTGCAGATCGAGCCCTCTGTGTGTATGTTGGGGGGGGGGGTTGTTAGTGTTGGTTTTGGGTAGTGTGAAAGAAAGTGTAGGAGACACTCTCAGCTTAGACAACTGCAGCCAGCAACCCTGCTGGGAAGCCATACTCCAGTCTGAATAATGTGTCCGTGTTTCAGGCAGTCTGAAACCCGGACACATGATTCTAAACCCGAACTGTCCGGGTGAATCCCAGACAGGTTTAAACCCTACACAGGAGTGCCTGCTCTTTTTTTTTTTTTTTCAAGAATTTAGGACAAAAAGTTTAACATTTTCAGGTTACTTCTTAGGCACAATTAAGATTTCTAGATGTTGCTTATAACTGTTGCAAATCGTACTATTTGAGGTCAGGTCCACTTTACGTAAGAGGGAAAAAGGAGACTGTCCTGTAAGGGAAACCATAGACATGAGATGTCATGCAACCTGATCTGGCCATGTTCCAGGAAAGCTAGCATCAGTATTGTTTGCCAGTATCACTCACCTCCACCCTGCTCCTCTCTACAGCAAACATGATACTAGGCAGAGCCAAGCTGGTATACCTGTAGACCTTCTTTTATTGTCTGGAGATGGTTGCATTGTGTATGTACAGCTGAAAGACCTTGTAAAGTTACCGCACATGTTACCATCCTATTGAACAATCTCTTTACAACATCCTTTAGATTTACTGTATTTATTGGCGAATAACACTCACTTTTTTACCCTAAAAAATGGAGGGTAAACTGTGCCTGCGTGTTATACGCAGGGGGCTGTGGAAAGTATTTTTTCCCCAAATTTCCCTCTTAAAGTTAGGGTGCGTGTTATACGCCGATAAATACAGTATTTACTTTGTGTAAAGGTGGCCATACACTGGACAGATGCAGCATTGGTCCGATGCTGCATCCACCTAGGTAAGTATGAATGGGCAATAAAAAAACAACTAAAACTTCTCTTTTAAATGTCAACATACACAGCACATGTCAACACGTGTTATTTTTTTACATGATATGTTTACGTGCTTCATGAAACATTGAGGTTGTAATATGTGTGACCATTTTGGGTTCCATTAGATGGAAACCTTTCCCAGATGGATCTGCAAGGTAGGGGCTGCCCTGCTGCACTGCAATGTTTGAGAGAGAAAGATACAGTGCTAGACCATTTTAGTGCAGGTGCGTTCTAGGCTCCGCCTTAATCCTGTGATATCGCTACCGACCCAGTGGAAAAGCCTTTGAAGTAAATAGGATAAAATGGGCCAATTGTTGAAGGGAGTGTTGGGTTCAGTACTGTGTGACACAATGCCAGAGGAATTGATATGTGCCAAGCTAGTTAGCAGAATACACGCTCATACCTCAAAACATTTCGGGACAAAAAAAAAGAGAGGGACACCCTTTACCAAAAAGTTTACAGAAGCTATTCTCAGCTTCCTCAGGAAATTGCTAGGGGTTCGGTTAGTTGTGGTTGTGTCACGAATGTCACATCTACCCCAATGCAGGTGGTCAGACACTATAGCTAGCTACTCTGTGCTTCACCTATAGCAGCCCCCTTTCTCTTATGGCAAGCAGGCCTACTCATACTTGGCTACCCCAGGGACTTGTACACAATGCTATAGTGCCTGGCCACCATGCCAGGGCAGATGCAAACAGAGCAAACATACTACTTGCAGTTAGCAGACAGATTGCGTGGTTCTATGACAGTCCAGGTAAAAGGCAGGCTGAGTTTAGGGAATAGTCCAATATCCAATCCAGGTCATACACAGGGAAATCCAGACTACCAAAGCAGGACAGACAAACGGGAGGCTTGAACAGGAACAATGCAGGTATACTGTCTATATCACAAGCATGGGATAGAGTGTTCGGTTTGCTTATAATGGATGACTGACCATATCTATCACCTTGCAGGTGGACACAAACAGGGAGAATGCAGCAGTCAACACCCGGAAGCTGGAATAAGGAGCAGGAGCACAAAAGTGACCCTGAGAGGTTGATTGACATTCTATTCGATGGTGCCTGCAAAGTTCTGGAGCCTACACTACTTGGTAAAGCCAGCAGCATGACATCTTCCCATTCTTCCCACTAACCACCAAAGCAAGGAACATTTTTCCCACTGACCTATGATAAATTGGTTTAGCTAAGCCTGAATATGATTTCATGGGTTCCTCTGGTGTAAGGAAGTTGAAGAAGGCTGGTATATAGGCAGAAACCTCATCTCAACCATAACCCCAATTACACAGTTCATGAAATATGAATGAGCAAAAAATTGATTGGTTAAACCCAACAATGCTTTTTTATACACTGCTTTTCATTCATAGTAGAGCTTCACAAATGCACAATTTGTCAATAATTTAGAAAGGTTTAATGCAATATAACACTTTTTTTCGTGACATAGAAAATTTGTTTACGAAGGTCTCAAAATAAATACAGTTCAAGTGGAAATAGACCCTTCTATCCTTTTTAGCCAAGTAAGCTCCCATCTTAGGCCGCGTACACACGACAGGATAACCAGAGAACAACGGTCTGATGGACCATTTTCATAGGTCAAAACCGATCGTGTGTAGGCCCCATCGGTTACTTAACCTTCGGTAAAAAACAAACAAAAACAACTTGCTTTAAAATGTAACCGATAGACGCCTAACCGATAGGTCAAAACCGATTGTTAGTACGCACGACCATCGGTTAAAAATCCACGCATGCTCAGAATCAAGTCGACGCATGCTTGGAAGCACAATGAGTTATTTAACCGATGGTGTGTAGGCACATCAGACCACCAGTCAGCTTCATCGGTTAACCGATGAGAACGGTCCTTCGACGGTTCTCATCGGATGGACTGATCGTGTGGACGGATGGACTGATCGTATGTACGAGGCTTTAGCCTCTGTTTGATCTGCAGCTGCCATGGCGCTGTACATGTGATCAGTTATGACACCAGCCATTCGATGGTTTGACAATTTGGTCGAAAGCAGGGGAGGGCTGGCAGCCTTAGGCCTGGGGGGCAAGTCCAGTCAAGTGGCCCATAGAGTGTGGAAAAGTGATGGATCGAGGAAAACAAGAGTCCGCACAGAGGCTCCCCTTACATCAGAGGCCGCAGCAGATGAGCTCTGTCTCTCCTTGTGTCTGTGCAGAGAGAGAAGGGGATGTCAGCGCTGGTGTGCTCTGAGGCTGAGCTATGTGTGAGACGAGACATAGCTCAGCTCTGCAGCCATCTCCATATCCCTTGGAGCTGACACAGGCATGGCTGCACAGTGGGAGGAGAGCGGGGGCCGTGACCTGTGTTAACAGAGCTCCAGCAGGCATATTCCTGCTCTGCAAAAACAGCATTTGGCAGTGGCGGACAAGGGCTGTGCATAGTGTCACCAGCCCGGGGGAGATTTCCACCCTGCCCCCCCTGCCAGCCCTCCCCTGGTCGAAAGCACAAGCAAAACATGAGGCCTGGGCATGTTTTTGAAACCATTAAATCGATGGGTTTAGTTCCGTTTTAACCACTTTCCGACCTGGATATAGCCAAGACGTTCTCTTGGGGCACACATCGGGAGAACCTTGTAATTGCTGTGTCTGTCGGACATTTACACCGATGATTATCACCTGATTATCAGTGCAGCATATCAGGGCCACCTCATGAGGGTGCGCGCATTTTTGTCACAGCAGTTGGCGGGTCAAGGGGTCTTTGGGGGGTTCAGTGAGTAATTATATGGTTACAAAATTGTGGGCCCCATCTAAGGTATGGCGCTTCCACTTGGTTAGCGGTGGTTCTCCCAGGAGCTAGGTCCCACGAGGGAGGGGAAAATGGAAGTATGTGTGATATCAGAACGTCTTCGAGACAGTTTGGGCGCGGCTGAAGACATGGACAATTCATGTAATGTGCCTTAAGGACACCCAAAGACCTTTTGTTGTTGGGCATTACATTGTAGACATGTGCACACTAAAATATTTCGTCTGAAAAATAAATTTATTTAGTTGCTCCCGAAATTCATTTTTGTTTGTTTGAAAAATAAAATTCCTCCAGAAATTGAATCTGTCATTGAAGGCTTATGGTGTCTGTTGAATGTTCTAAGAAGATTCGAAGGAGCAGCTAAACTGTATGACGCCGCAATCCTACATTTCCGAACGAATGTTCCGCCTACAAACTATAGAAGAATTCTAATGTTGTATGACATTAGTAATAATTATATTTATAAATTATTATTACTAGTCAACCAACATTCCAATTCTTCTATAGCCTATGGGCCGAGCATTTGACCGGAAATGTACGATTGCGGCATTGTACAGTTTAGCTGCTTGTCGAATCTTCTTAGAACTTTCGACAGACACCATAAGCCTTCAATGACAGATTCGACGTTTGTATGTTTTTCTCTGCTTTGTCGAATCTTCATCGTTTATGTCGAATGGTCTACCCCAACACTGTCTCTATAATGTCAAATCTTTTCTCTCTATGTCGAATCGTTTCACTCTCGAATAAATCTTGGACTAATAGAGTTAAAGGGGTTGTAAAGGTTTGTTTTTTATTTTCTAAATAGGTTCCTTTAAGCTAGTGCATTGTTGGTTCACTTACCTTTTCCTTCGATTTCCCCTTTACATGTTTTTTTTCTTTGTTTTCTTTATCTGAATTTCCCAATTCCTGTTCCTCCTCAGTAAGCTCTTCTGAGTGACTAACCACGGCTCAGATGATGGTGGAAAGCTTACTGAGGAGAAACAGGAAGTGAGAAATTCAGACAAAGAAAAAAAACATTTGGAAGGGAAATGGAAGGAAAAGGTGAGTGAACCAACAATGCACTAGCTTAAACGGAACCAATTTAGAAAATAAAAAACAAACCTTTACAACCCCTTTAAGGTTAGGCACATTAGACCGCAGGTTCGATAGACACAGATCGCTACTGTCAGCGTCATGTAGAAGCTCCAACTATATCCAACTGTTGTCCCAAGGAAAACGAAAATAAAGCATGTTTTTATGTCGGATCTTTCGGATTCTGCGCGTTCGATTTCATTTGTTAAAACTAGGGTTGTCCCGATACCTCTTTTTTAGGACCGAGTACAAGTACCGATACTTTTTTTCAAGTAGTTGCTGGAACCGAATACCGATACTTTTTTTAAATGTCCCCCACAAATGCAGCCATGTCACCCACAAATGCAGCCATGTCACCCACAAATGCAGCCATGTCACCCACAAATGCAGCCATGTCACCCACAAATGCAGCCATGTCACCCCTATATGCAGCCATGTCACCCCTACCTAGCCACCGCCGCCCGGGGAACATCACAGCATTCATTTGAATAGCTGTAGTGTTCCTGCCCGCATAGACACTCCCCCTTGCTCGGGATTGGACAGATCACGATCACCCATCCAATCCCGAGCAAGGGGGAGCGTCTATGCAAATGAATGCTGTGATGTTCCCGCACAATGTTTAACCCGTGCAGCGGTGGGTTTTCGATGCGGCGGTGGCATTCTGCGGCAGCGGAAAAAGTATTCTATTCTGGCATCGGGGGTATTTGCGGGAGTACAAGTACTCGGTACTCGGTATCGGTATAACCCTAGTTAAAACGATAATGAAAATACCCGAACTCTGGTTGAAAATGCCTTTGGACGAAAACAAATGCACATGTCTATTACATTGTTGAATTTGCACGTATTGGTATGTTTTAATGTGATGTTATTTTATTCTTTGGTTAATAAAATTGGCTGCTGTGGCCGTATAAAACCCATGTCACTCTGTGTCCGTATCTTTATTTTATAATTGTAAGGACCCAGGTTGGCGAATCATTTAGTCAAGTTCTTTCCTCTCTCTCTTGTCCTTATACAGTGTGGTGAGTGAGTATTGGCACTCTCGGACTGGAAGTGTGTCACTGGCAGAATCACACATTATTTCAGGTTCTTATATAGCACTATCAATATATTCAGTGCTTTACATGGAAATCATTGGGCAATTTGAGTTAGCATTTATTGCTAACTTATTTATTTTATGATCATAGCCTTAGAAAGAGACTGCTGGGTTGAGTTGACCCAACCATGCAAGATAAAGAGGCTGTCCTTTTTAAAATGAATGGTCTTCAACCAGCACCTCTGCTATTAATTTTGTTATAGAACTGCACAGAGAAACCAGAGAGAAAAGATGTTGGCTATATTCTGCAGACTGTTTCTCTTCCTATTATTGCATTGTTTTCCATGTTTTGGAACCAGTTACAAGTGCTGTCATCTGTTGTTTTCATATTGCGAATAGAGCTGCTTACTAATGTCATTTCAACCATAAACTGAAAAAATTAAAAATTTGGGCTCAGTGACAAAATATTTGCTGTCAGTACTAAAGAGGCGCCTTATACTCGATCGGGTATGAGCTTTATATTGTAATGACGTTAACATGTCTGCAGAGACACTGGAATATGTCAAATGTTTGGGTGTCAGCTGTATTGCTAAATGAAATATTTCAGGTATGAAACTCACCCCTCTCCTCCCTCAACAAATGTAACAAGCCTAGCCATCCACAAACATTTGTATCCATTCCCTGTATATATCATACAGCAACAGAAGACATAATCTTAAAGCGGTGGTTCTGCGGGAAAATTGACCGAAAATTATTGCCCACCCCAGAAGTAGCCTTGCTGTCCATGCTCCCTGGGTCGATAGCCTCTCAAAAGAGCTCCCTACCACTCCACTACCACTCTATCCCTTGTGGTCTGGGTCTCCATGGTCAATGATATCATGCGCATGGAGGAGATGATAGCCTTAGACAATGATACAGTGGCGGAATTATCAGTGTCGCAGCAGTCGTCGTTGCGACTGGGCCCTGTTATTCCGCCACCCGCCCGTGTGAGGTGCTGTTCGTTCCGGGCAGGGCCGATCAACTACACAGGCTCAGGCTGATAATACTCGGGGCCCCGCGCCGCCGCTAGAGGTCCGTGGCCGGCGGAGATAATGTCTCCGCCGGCCGCCATTTTCCTGAAGACCAGCCCTGCCTGCTGTGATAGAGCTGCGGCGCCTGGTCGGCCGATGGGAGATCAGGGAGGAAGTAAGTGCAGGCCCCCTGTAACCTGAATAGGATGAGCGGTGGGGTGGCTGCATTATAGAAGACTCATTCTCTCCATCGTCCTCCCACAGTCTCTGAATGCCTGCTTCTGCTCCTCTCCCTCTAGCAGGCATTCATGTACCGCAGGAAGAAGATTGAGAGAATGATTCTTCTATATGCAGCCACTCCACCGCGCCTCCTAATCTGCTTATCTCTGCTGCCCCCGCAGTGCTTTCTAAACACAGTGCTATCTAGCCCCCCCCCCCAGTGCCCTCCACCTCCCCCATGCTCTCCGCTGCCCCGCCCCCTGTGCCCTCCACTTCTCCCCCAGTGCTATCCAGCCCCCCCTGTGCTCTCCTCCTCCCTTCTGTGCTCTCCACCTCTCCACCTCCCCCCATGCTCTAGGCTGCCCCCCAGTGCCCTCCACCTCTTCCCTTTTTACCTCTCCCTGTGCTCTCCACCTCCCGACAGGCTCTACGGTCTCCCCCTGTGCCCTCCGCCTCTCCCCCTGTGCTCTCCACCTCCCCCATGCTCCATGCTGCCTGTGCTCTTTTCAATTCCCCCTAATTCTCTCCAGCCCCCCCAGTGCTCTCTATTCAACCCAGCGCTCTCCAGCCCCCCTCTTCACTCCACCTCCCTCCTGTGCTCTCCACCTCCCCCATGCTCTACGCTGCCCCCCTGCGCCCTCTGCCTCTCCCTCAGTGCTCTCTAGGCCCCCAGTGCTCTCTAGCCCCCCCAGTGCTCTCTAGCCCCCCATGCTCTCCACCTCCCCCTATGCTCTACGCTGCCCTACGCCTCTCCCCAGTACTCTCCAGATGCCCATGCTCTCCTCTTCCTCCCTGTGTTCTCTGCCTCCACCGTGCTCTCACACCACCCCATGTTCTCAAGGTTCTTCCCTGTGCTCTCTGCTCCCTTGCAGGGTTTCCCCCTCCCCTCTCCCGGGGGATCCGTCAGGATGGACAGTGGAGAAGGGGCGGGTTAAGAAGTCATGGGCTGCTCATTCCAAAATGGCCGGGCCTATTTTTTGTCCCAGTCCGGCCTGCCTGAGATGTAAAGAAGCACTCCGCTGGGGACACCTGAGATGTAAGAAAGCACTCCGCTGGGGACACCTGAGATGTAAGAAAGCACTCCGCTGGGGACACCTGAGATGTAAGAAAGCACTCCGCTGGCTGGGGACAGTGACATCAGGGCTCCCACTGATTCGGCATTATGGTGAGTTGAATAATTTCATTTTATTTTACCATGTGATAATAGAAATAATGCGCTTCAATCATCCTGACACCATAACAACCCTGGTGCCGGGATGATTGAGGTGCCAACACTAGAATTTTGGAGTATCTTTATCTGCTGATTGTTAAACACACCCCGGACTCTGTAAGTAGCACACCCCGGACTCTGCACGTAGCACAACTTTAACCAGTGGCGGAATTATCAGTGTCGCAGCAGTCGTCATTTCGACTGGGCCCTGTAATTCAGCCAAGTCTGGGGGGCCTTCATCCGCTCGTGTGAGGTGCCTGTCCGCCGCCCGCCAGTGTGAGGGGTCCACCTGACTGTCATTTTACTGTGGAGGGGGGGGGCCTTCATGATTTCTTGCACCGGGACCCTTAGGACTCTAGTTACGCCACTGCAATGATACCTTCGATAAATTTAAGGTCCTTTGGCTTCTCTGGATCGACTACACTACCTCTAGCTCCCTGAGAGCGAGGTTGGCATCTCACAGCCAGCCCGGCTTTGTCTCCTGATTCTGCTACGCGGGTTTGTTACACCAAGGTCTGCAGTGCAGCATGGTGTGACTCAATCCACTTTCCTGGTGCCTTTATGGCAGCATACACATGGGGAATATGCTGTCATGGATATGCGCGAGGAAAGGAAAATTACGGAAAGGTAAGTATTTCGTTTTCCACTTTCCTGGTGCCTATCCATGGCAGCATATGCATGGGGAATATGCTGCCATGGATAGGCACCAGGAAAATGGAATACTTACCTTTCCGTAATTTTCCTTTCCTGGTGCCTATCCATGGCAGCATACACATAGGGAATATGCTGCCATGGAAAGGCACCAGGAAAGAAAATTTATGGAAAGGTAAGCAATTTTCCTGGTGCGTTTCCATGGCAGCATATTCCCCATGTGTATGCTGCCATTGATAGGCACCAGGAAAGGACAATTATAGAAAGGTAAGTATTACATTTTCCATTATTTCGCACCACACTGCAGCCAATAGAACTAAAAAAAAAATACCCTTCTGTGTAGCTGGCCAGCTAGAACCTGTCCTAGGTAGCTAATATAACCTACATGTATATACAGCTAAGCCTGCTAAGAACCTAATGTAGTGCACATGTTTATATGTGAGAGACAAAGGCAGAGTTATTCACTGTGATTTTGTGATTGGATGTCATATAACAGTTGTATGTTGTGTTCACAGAAGGAAAAGAAAACATATGCCTTTAAAAGTCATTTGTTTGTATGGCAGCAGGAGGTAAGGAATAACACAGTTGAATTCATGCCAGCAAGCATAGAGTTAAGCTTTTGTGACTCATCAGAAGCCTTTGCCCAATCACAGCTAATCTCACATTGAGCAGAGTCTTGACCAGTCACAGCCAGCTTTGCATGCACTGTTTAGGAAGTTTCTAGCACATGGTCTGCAAATTATTCATTCCACCACAGAGACAGAGAGCCAAACAGAGACAGAAAGCCACATGGAGACAGAGAGCAGACACACAAGGCCAGATTCTTGTTTTATAGAAGCCAGGGGATAAAAATAGGTATGTGATACAGTTATATATATGTTCTTATTGTAAATAGTGTGGTTAGAACTGTATACTGATCTAGTTGTGTGTTCACGTGTAGTTCCACCATACCTTCAAAACCATACCTCCAAACCATACCATACCATACCATACCATACCCAACTAAACTAACCCTGCAAAAGCAACCCTGCAAACCACGTTGCAAACAACAGAGTTATACCTTTTCAGAGAAATCAGAGAATGCTTTGATAATTTACAGAGAGAGAGAAAGTAAATACTGAAGAAAGAAATATATCCACCATCTTATGTTAAATGACAAGATTGAATATTTGAACCACCATTTTAATAAAGAAGTTATTTTAAGCATTTGGTGTGCTCTTTAACCCTACTGCTTCCATAGAACGGCGCTAGAGGAATTTCAGAGTAATAGACAGTCTTGTTGGACTGAAAAGTCAGAGATATCACAATTCTTCTAATGCCACAGCGCATGAGGCACTTCATAGTGCTGCGCCTGCCACATTCTGCACCGCTGTCGTCACACACCACTGGCTGCTTTTTAGGTCAACTTCTGGTATAAGCGAGTCCTTAATTCTTTCATTGTTTTTACATTGTAAGGAAGTATGACCACTTTGTTACGATTTGTCATTTCCCCAGGAGTTATGCCGCATACACACGGTCAGATTTTCCGATGGTAAAAGTCCGATTGGGAGCTTTTCAACTGATATTCCGACCGTGTGCATGCCCCATCAGACTTTTTTCGTCGGAAATTCGGACAGACTTATATAGAGAACATGTTTTCTATTTTTCAGACGGAAAAAAATTCTATGGGAAAATCCACTCGTCTATATGCTTGTCCGATGCACTAAAAACCACGCATGCTCAGGATCAATAAAACTTGCGTTCGTAATGGAGATAGCACAATCGTCACGCTGTAACAGACTGAAAAGCAGGAGAATGAAAAGCGTGAATCGTCTTTAAAGTGGATGTCCGCTAAAAAAAAAAAGAAAAATTAAAAGCCAGCAGCTACAAATACTGCCGCTGCTGACTTTTAATATTAGGACACTTACCTGTCCTGGAGTCCAGTGCCGTCCGCAGCAGAGAGACGAGAGATCGTTCGTCACTCTGCTGCCCCCCCGCCATCCTCGGTGAGGGAACCAGGAAGTGAATCGCTCCGGCTTCACTGCCCGGTTCCCTACGGTGCATGCGCGAGTCACGCTACGTTTGCCGATTGGCTCCCGCTGTGTTCTGGGAGCCGAGTGTTCCCAGAACACAACAGGGGGGGGGGGGGGAGGTGACGTCTTGCCAGCAGTTTACCCGAGACTGTGTGGCCGGAAGTGGGTGCAAATACCTGTCTTTAGACAGGTATCTGCACCCCCCCTGAAAGGTGTCAAATGTGACACCGGAGGGGGGGAGGGTTCCGATCAGCGGGAGTTCCACTTTAGGGTGGAGCTCCACTTTAACCATATTTCTGCGCAATGACCAGAGCACTTTTTGCGATTCAGCACTGCGTCGCTTTAACTGACAATTGTGCGGTCGTACGACGTGGCTCCCAAACAAAATTGGCGTCCTTTTTTTTCCCCACAAATAGAGCTTTCTTTTGGTGGTATTTGATCACCTCTGCGACTTTTATTTTTTGCTCTATAAACAAAAATAGAGCGACTATTTAAAAAAAAAAATGCTATATTTTTTTACTTTTTGCTATAATAAATATCCCCCAAAAATATATAAAAAATATATATTTTTCCTCAGTTTAGGCCGATACGTATTCTTCGACATATTTAAAAAACAACCCGAAAAACGGCGTACACACGATCGTTTTTCGGCATTAAAAAAAAACGTTGTTTTTCAGCATGTCCAAAAAACGACAATTGCCCACACACCATCGTTTAAAAAAAATGATGAACAAAGCGCGGTGATGTACAACACGTACAACGGCACTCTAAAGGGGAAGTTCTATTCGCCTTTGGGCTGCTTTAGCTGATTCCTTGTTAGTAAAAGACGATTTGCGCTTTTTTGTCTGTTACAGCGTGATGAATGTGCTTACTTCATTATGAACGATAGTTTTACCAGAACGAGCGCTCCCGTCTCATAACTTGCTTCTGAGCATGCGCGGGTTTAAAACGTCGTTTTAGCCCACACACAATAATTTTTTACAACCCAAAAAATGTCATTTTTTTAAACGACGTGAAAAAATGCAGCATGCTCGAATTTTTTTGTCGTTTTTCATAAGATGAAAAACGATGTGAAGTCTACACCTGATCATTTGACGTTTTTAAAAACGTTGTTTTTTTCATGCCGAAAAATTATCGTGTGTACGCCGCATTAGAGTAATAAAAAGTCAGTACATTCGTCGCTAATAACCATACAGAACCAGAAAAGCAGTTTTTTCTGCAGTTGACCTTTAACCACTTCCCGACAGCCGTACGACTATATACGGTCGCAGGGTGGTTCTAATTCTCTGAGGCGCCGTGTTTTTACGGCCGCCCCTTTCCTCGCTCCGGAGCGCGCAGTGGGGGAACTTCTGTGCTGGCCTTGTCCCTTGGACACAGCCAATCACAGATCGCCACGAACGGCCAGAGTGGCCATTTGCGATGCGATCTGTGTGGCGAATGAGAGATGATCTCATATGTAAACATATGAGATCATTTCTCATTGCCGGCTCACACAATGACAGCGTCCCGTCAGGGAGAGAGGAGACCGATCTGTGTCTCTTGTACATAGAGACACAGATCGGTCACCCCCCCTCCCCCCACAGTTGGAACACTATATAGGGTACACATTTAACCCCTTCCTCACCCTCTAGTGTTTAACCACTTCCCAACGGCCGTACGACCGAAGGGATGTCCTGAATCTCTAACAGGCCGTGTTTTTACGGCCTGTACTCTGCTAGACCACTGGGGGGCGATACGTATTCTTCCCGTAGTCTAGACTGAGAAAAAAAAATGTTTTTTTTTTTTTTTAAATGGGCTATTTATTACAGTAACAAGTAAAAAAATATAGTTTTTTTTTCAAAATTGTCGCTCTATTTTTGATTATAGCGCAAAAAATTAAAAACGCAGAGGCGATCAAATACCACCAAAAGAAAGCTCTATTTGTGGGGAAAAAAGGACGCCAATTTTGTTTGGGAGCCACGTCGCACGACCGCGCAATTGTCAGTTAAAGTGATACAGTGCCACAAGCTGAAATTTCACCTGGTCAGGAAGGGGTATATGTGCCCAGTAAGGAAGTGGTTAACCCCTTCCCTGCCAGTCACATTTATACAGTAATTAGTGCATATTTATAGCACTGATTGCAGTATAAATGTGAATGGTGCCAAAAATGTCCAAAGTGTTTTTTCCGCCATAATGTCGCAGTCGCAATACAAATCGCAGATCGCCGCCATTACTAGTAAAAAAATAATAATAATTCTGTCCCTTATTTTGTAGGCGCTATAACTTTTGCGCAAACCAGTTGCTTATTTTTTTTTTTACCAAAAATATGTAGAAGAATACGTATCGGCCTAGACTGATTTTATTTTATTTTTTATTGGGCTATTTATTATAGCAACAAGTAAAAAATATTGTATTTTTTTTTCAAAATTGTCATTCTTTTTTGTTTATAGCGCAAAAAATAAAAACCACAGGTGACCAAATACCACCAAAAGAAAGCTCTATTTGTGGGGAAAAAAGTACGCCAATTTTGTTTGGGAGCCACGTCGCACGACTGCGCAATTGTCAGTTAAAGCGATGCAGTGCCACAAGCTGAAATTTCACCTGGTCAGGAAGGGGGTATACATGCCCAATAAGGAAGTGGTTAAAAAACTAAGATAGTTCATAAAGTGAGTACGAGTTGAATATTACATTCTATAAACTAGGATTTTTACTGTATAGCTGATCAAGGTTCAAATCCATAGACATTTTGCGATGACAAATCTTCCAACTTGGCACGGTCCCTGCAGATTACCTATACTGGTTCATTGAACCGCCCCCTCCAGCAAAAATTCCCTACTATCTCTATTTCATACAGACACTGCAATGCTCTGTTAACATGAGAACTGTATTAAATGCTGGACTAGGTCTGTCTGTCACTCATTGGCACAAATTTCTTACAAGTTTTAAACCATCAAGATATCATACTGCTTTCTGTGCTGGAAATAGGTGAGAATATTCTTCTATACCCTATTGATTTATATAGTATATGGTGCTGTTTGCCTTACCTGTGCTTGTGTCTGCCTCTGTGCCTCTCCTGTGATCTGTGCGGTGGGAGTGACTAATATGAGATCACTACCGACAGGTAATGGGAGGGACCCAGGAAGGTGTAGGACAAAGTATAAGGAGCACGCCTAAGGTAAGCTGTTCAATGTATAGGGCTGGGGTGCGGTGGACGATTTGAAGGGTATATTTAATTTAAGGCTGTGCCGTGTTTATTTTATTATTATTTTAATTATATTAAATGTTCATTAATGTTTAATGATGCTTTGTAACAGATGGTGGAAAGGTGCATGTTTCATTTTAAAGTGATTGCCTTTAGTATTGTCAGTGAAGTTACCTATTATTATTATCCAGGTTATGGTTAGGGATGAGCTCCGGCGTGTTCGCACAGTCCACATGCAGAGCCCGCCATGAAGTCAGCACGGCGCTGCGCTGCGCTGCGCTGCGCTGATCACAGGCAGGGAGACATTGTTCCTATGCGTGGCTGCAGAGATCAGAACAATGTCTCCCTGCCTGTGATTAGCGCAGCGCAGCGCCGACTTCCTGGCGGGCTCTGCACGTGGACTGTGCGAACACACCGGAGCTCATCCTTATGCCGCGTACACACGATCATTTTTCGTGTTGTAAACAACAACGTTTTTCAGGCTCTAGAAAAAACTATGTTTTTTTCAACCCGATCATTAAAACAGCCTTGCCTACACGCGATCGTGAAAAAAAAAAGCTTTAGCAAAGCGCGGTGACGTACAACACGTACGACGGCACTATGAAGGGGAAGTTCGATTCGGATGGCGCCACCCTTTGGGCTGCTTTAGCTGATTTTGTGTTAGTAAAAGACGATTCGCGCCTTTTTGTCTGTTACAGTGTGTTGAATGTGCTTACTCCATTACGAATAGAGCTGCAACTAACGATTATTTTCATAATCGATTAATCGGCCGATTATTTTTTCGATTAATCGATTAATCGGATAAAATCATTAAAAAAAACGTAATGTGGAATTTTTTCGTTTATTTAACAGTAATAATGAAAAAACATGTTACACTCAAACGGCAGATTAAAAAACGTTTAACATTAACATTACACAACACAGCAGTACTATTCCTACCCGGGAACACCAATGCTGGGGCACTATTCCTCCCGGGAACACCAATGCTGGGGCACTATTCCTCCCGGGAACACCAATGCTGGGGCACTATTCCTCCCGGGAACACCAATGCTGGGGCACTATTCCTCCCGGGAACACCAATGCTGGGGCACTATTCCTCCCGGGAACACCAATGCTGGGGCACTATTCCTCCCGGGAACACCAATGCTGGGGCACTATTCCTCCCGGGAACACCAATGCTGGGGCACTATCCCTCACGGCAGGGCTTGACAAATTTGCTTGGAATCTAGGAGTCAGCTAAAAAAGTTAGGAGCCAGAAAATGCCCCCCGTCCCGACGAGCTTGCGCGCAGAAGCGAACACATACGCGTGAGGTATCACCGCGATTGTTGGAGCGAGAGCAATAATTCTAGCTCTAGACCCCTCTGTAACTCAAAACATGCAACTTGTATTTTTTTTTAAACGTCGCCTATGGAGATTTTAAAGGGTAAAAGTTTGATGCCATTCCACGAGCGGGCGCAATTTTGAAGCGTGACATGTTGGGTATCAATTTACTCGGCGTAACATTATCTTTCACAATCTAAAAAAAAATTGGGATAACTTTACTGTTTTATTTTTTAATTTAAAAAAATAAAAAATCCAAAAAAAGTGCGCTTGTAAGACCGCTGCGCAAATACGGCGTGACACAAAGTATTGCAACGATCGCCATTTTATTCTCTAGGGTGTTAGAATAAAAAATATATATAATGTTTGGGGGTTCTAATTATAGGGAAGGAGATGGCAGTAAAAAATAACATTACAGTTGCTGTTTAACTTGTAATGTCAAACGGCCACCACCAGATGGCGCCAGCTCACAGAAGGAAGAGCTTGGGACTTCACAAGGCCGCAAAGCCGCGGCCTCAATTAGCGTTTGCCGCGGACCCGCGGCGATCGCGCGGGGGAGGTGGTGGGGGCGCACGGAGACACAGGATCCTGTGCCTCTGTGCTCCCCCACCTCCCCCGCCGCTCGATCGCGGCGGGCCCGCGGCAAACGCTAATTGAGGCCGCGGCTTTGAATGGGCAGAAGGGCGGACCGATTAATCGATAATGAAAATCGTTGACAACGATTTTCATTATCGAATATTATCGATAATATCGATTAATCGTTTCAGCTCTAATTACGAACAATAAAGTTTTCACAACCGGATTTTTCACATCGTTAAAATTCACCACACAACCATTTTTTTACAACCTGAACAATGTTAAAAATGTCATTAAAAAATAGCATGTTCGAATTTTTCTTTGCCCGTTTTTCAATTAAAAACATTAAAAAAAAAATGTTCTCATCATTTACCTAGTAGTTTTTCACAAATTTCCCTAATGTAATGTTGAATCTTTGCCCACATCATCCTCAAAATTTTGAAAATCTCAACACCATTCAAAAATGAAATGGTATTGTGACGCTGATCAAATAAAACATACCTACAACATTATCTCCCTCAATACAAAAATAGTTATATCTGCAAATCAACATCCTCCTCAATAAGATTTAATAATTTCAATAATCTGTTCATCATGGAATGCTTTAGGCGCGGTTCACACTAGAGGCGGTGAGAATTCACAGCAAATTTGCCGCAAATAGCATCAGGATCGCAAGCCTGTTCATGCAAACTCATTGCAGACTTCATGCAAACTAATTGCAGAGTGTATGTTAAAAAAAAAAATAGGTGGAACTCCACTTTAAAGCGGATCTCCACCCTAAAGTGAAGATCGTTGATCGGAACCCTCCCCCCTCCGATGTCACATATGACACCTTTCAGGGGTAGGGGGTGCAGATACCTGTCTAAAGACAGGTATCTTCACCCACTTCCGGCCCGCAGTCTCGGGCAAAAGTTGGGTTTTTCCCGTCGTGTGCTGGGAACTCTCGGCTCCCAGCACACAGCGGGAGCCAATTGGCGGGCGCAGCGCGACTCGCGCATGCGCCGTAGGGAACCGGGCAGTGAAGCCGCAGCGCTTCACTTCCTGGTTCCCCCAACGTGGATGGAGGGGGGAGCAGCAGAGAGACGAGCGAACGCTCGTACTCTGCTGCGGAGAGACGAGTGAACGCTCGTCCTCTGCTGCGGACGCCGCTGGACTCCAGGACAGGTAAGTGTCCTATTTTTAAAAGTCAGCAGCTGCAGTATTTGTAGCTGCTGGCTTTTAAAAAAAAAATAATGGGCCATCCCCTTTAAGTCATCAGCTACAAATACTGCAGCTGCTGACTTTTAAAATATGGACACTTACCTGTCCAGGGCGCCCACGATGTCGGCACCTAAAGCCGATTTGTTCCTCGGCTCTCGGGTGCTGCCGCCGCCATCTTCCATAAGGGAATTAGGAAGTGAAGCCTTGCAGCTTCACCTCCTGGTTTCCTACTGCGCTTACGCGACTCACACTGCGCGATCCCACTGGTCCCTGCTGTCTTCTGGGACCTGTGTGTCTCTCAGAAGACAGCAGGGGAGACGGAGAAGGCACCAGAAGTGTTGTAGATATCCCCGGGTGGCTCGATATCTATGCCCGGAAGTGGGACCAAAATACCTGTATTAGACAAGTATCTGCTCCCCTCTGAAAGGTGCCAAATGTGACATCAGAGGGGTGGAGAATTGTGAAAAGTGGAAGTTCAGTTTTTGGGTGGAACTCCACTTTAACGACACCCCTCAATCAGTTTGCAAAAAGCAGATGGATCACACCGATGTGATCCGATTATGGTGCGGACAAAAAAAAGGTCATGCACGAGTTTGGCCCGAATGCGATGCAAATTCAGCTATACAGTTTGTATGACTAAATTTGCATCGCACGGACATTGCGCGTGAACTGCACAGCAATGCGGTGCGAATCGCATGCATTGTCTGGCATCGCACTAGTGTAAACCAAGCCTTTGCCCTGGTTTACACTGAGCTGTGGAAATGAAGCCGCGCAAGTTCAGCTGAACACGCATGATTTCACTCCCGATTTTGGCTGAGATTTCACAGACATCTGTGCGGGTTTCTGCACAGATGCCAATGGAAATCGCACCCCGAAATCGCAAAAAGTAGTACAGCAACTACTTTTTAAATCGGTTCAGCGTCGCAAATGCAGCGTCACACCGATTTAAGACAGTGCCATTGCCGCCGATTTGACATGTCAAATCGCATGTCAAAACGCACCAAAGTGAACCAGGGCTTAAACTCACTCACTCAACTCATGCTGATTAGGGCTACATTTTGTACAAGTGTTTAGCCAAGCTGCAAAACCCAGCAGCAAGAATCTACTGATTTCTGCAGCTGGAATTGACAGCTGAGGCCGTACAGTCCAAAGACAGGCTGTCAACAGCCGCAACTGTTTGTGACTGTTCGCACAGCCAGCAATTTCCTTCGTTGTGGGCATCCACCCACTTCATCTCGGGTAGTCGCTGGCTGGGTGAACAGTCACGAGCCGCTGCGCCGCCAACAACCTGTCTTTGCACTGTATGGCTGTACTGTACTGTAAGTGGCTGCAGCTATCCATACAATGCTGTCAATTCCAGCTGCAGAAATCAGTAGATTCTTTCTCCCGGGATTCACAGCATGGCTAAACGCCCGTGTGAATGCAGCTTTATTTACTAAGTTGCATTGTAATTTTGTTTGCATTTTAAAGAAGCACCCCACCAAAACTCTTTCCATATGGTAAATGGCGGAGAGTAAAACACCACTTGACACTCTTCTTAGATCTCACAGGCTAGCCATACACAGAATCTCATTCAGCAATGGAGATTTTCACGTTTCGCGTTGTACAATTTGTTATTCAGTTCAATAATCTTGTGGTTGATGGGGCTGTCATATGGATTAATACTTTTTGGGTTACTAACTTGGAATATGCATGCGGCCACGGAGACAAGTGTCTGAAGCCAGTAAGCCAGAAAGTATTAAAGTGGCGTGAGAAGATAAAAATCAACCCTCATATACTTCTTGCTAGGGGTGGAAACATTATTTCCTGTCTACTTTCCCATGTCAGATAAAATAATATACATATAGCGCCACAGGCTGCCATCACATGGTTTAACTCGCTTCCTCTGAGCCCAGGTCTTCCTGGATCCATCCCCAGTAGGGTGACCACATTTCCAAACTACCATTCAGGGACACCTCCTTCCAAAAATCAGCTTGTGCTGTAACGAATCACAGCACAGTGATTGGACACAAGAGGCGGGATTTATGATTTCTCCAATCACAAGCAGGGGGCGGGGATTGTGCTCCTCCAGGCATTCCCGGGCAGGATAAGTACTGTCAGTGAGTAAAGCGGTGATGTGGCAGCTTTTTTTGGGGGCATTAGTTTGGCTTGGGGGGTGGCTGTGTCAGTTTCATTCCGGGACACTGTAAAGGTGCCCGGGAGAGACCTGCAAAATGCGTGACTGTCCCGGGAATTTTTTTTTTTTTCTTAAACCCTGTGATAATTATCTCAATGTTCTACTGCCTGGACAGTAGAGAGAGTATCTATTCTCGAGATGTCAGGGAAACCCGTTTAATGCTCACTTTTTATAAATATGTTACATGATTATGGCAAATATAGCACAGGGCGAAAAAATGTATAGAGTTTAAAGTGTCAAGACAAAATAAAAAACATATTCAGTACATGCAATACAACCCCCTCTATACTGGGCACTTACACCCCCTTCCTGCTCAGGCCATTTTTCAGCTTTCAGTGCTGTCACACTTTGAATGACAATTGCGCGGTCATGCTACACTGTAACCATGTGAAATTTTGATCATTTTCTTTGCACAAATAGAGCTTTCCTTTGGTGGTATTTAATTACTTCTGGGTTTGAATTTTTTTTCCTATTTTGATTTAGAAAAAAAAATAAAAATTCTTATGCCGCGTACACACGGTCGTTTTTTGCGATGAAAAAAAAACAACGTTTTATGTGACGAAACAAAACGACGTTTTTCAAACTTCATTTTCCAAAACGACGTTGCGTGCACACCATCGTTTTTCTACAAAGCTCTAGCAAAGCGTGGTGACGTACACCACGTTCGACGGCACTCTTTTCCATTGAAGCTCCGTCTCATAACTTGCTTCTGAGCATGCGCGGGTTTAAAAACGTTGTTTTCAACAACGTTTTGCCCCACACACCATCACTTTTTATGACACAAAAAACGACGTTTTGAAAAACGACACAAAAAATTCAAGCATGTTGGAAATTTTTTTTGGCCACACACGATCAATTTAAATGACGTTTTAAAAAAACGTCGCTTTTTTTCATCGCAAAAAACGACCGTGTGTACGCGGCATTAGTTTCTGTCAGTAAATCTTGTAAATAAGTAATTTTTCTCCTTCACTGATGGGCACCGATGAGGCGGCACTGATGGGGACTGATAGGTTGCACTGATGGGCACCGATGAGGAGGCACTTATGGGCACTGATTAGGTGGCACTGATGAGGAGGCACTGATGAGGAGGCACTAATATGCTGCACTGATATGTGGCACTGATAAACACACATAGGCGGCACTGGTGAGCACAGATAGGCAGCACTGATGGGCACTGGGTGGCATTGATGGGCAGCTGCGATGTGCAGCACAGACTGGCATCACTAATGGCCACTGATTGCTGGAACTTGTGGGCACTGATTGCTGGGACTTGTGGGCAAAGTTAGATACTGATTGCTGGCAGTGGTGGGGACACATTGCTGTCACTTAATTGTAATCAGGGCACTGATGATCAGTGCCCTGATTACATTCCTAGATGTCCTCTGTGAGGAGATGCCGTCGATCGGCTCTCCTCTCCTCACACTCTGTCAGACGAGGAACGCCGATTACCAGCATCTCCATGTTTACATGTGACTGGCTAACTTCGTATTTACTTGTGACCAGCTGTGATTGGTCACAGTCAATCCACTCCACCCACAGTTAGAAACACCTACCTAGGACACACTTAGCCCCTTGATTGTCCCCTAGTGTTATCCCCTTCCCTGCCAGTGTAATTTTTACAGTAATTAGTGTCTATTTTTAGCTCTGATCGCTGTATAAATGTCACTGGTCTCAAAAAAGAGTTTGATCTGTCCTCCGCAATGTCGTGGTGGTCCCGCTAAAAACCGCTGATCATCGCCATTACTGGTGAAAAAAATATAATAAAAATAATAATAATAAAAATGGCATAAATCTCCTATTTTGTGCAAACCAATCGATATACAATTATTGGGATTTTTTTTATCAAAAATATGTAGCAGATTACATATTGGCCTAAATTGATGAATAGATATTTTCTTTTATATTTATATATATATATACATATATATATGGATATGTGTTATTGCAATAAGTAAAAAATTATTTCATTTTTTTTCAAAATTGTTGGTGTTTTTTTGTTTAAAGCGCAAAAAAAAACAAAAAACGCAGAGGTGATCAAATCCCGCCAAAAGAAAGCTCTATTTGTTGGGAAAACAGGACATCAATTTTATTTGGGTACAGCATCGCTGCCGTATCGCAAAAAATGACCTGGCCATTTAGGGGGTAAATCCTTCAGGCCTGAAGTGGTTAAGCAGGATTTATGTGGAACTTTCCCAGCATGTTGAAGAACTGGTTTTCTGTAAATTGTATCTGACATGCAGCTTTAATGAGGATACAAACTGTAGGACTTCAGCTAAGTTGGAATACGCAATACCAGGCGAACAGTGGTTTACAGTTCAAGGGAATCTCTTTGGTCAAAAAACAAAAAACAAAGCCATAACTATATCTAAGTGGCCCAGTAGTAGTATTTATGTAGCCCTCTAGTGGTACTTGGATGTGTACAGTTTTTGTTAGTGCAGGTAAATTTCCAGGCTTGGCTGGCAGCCAAGTCAGTGTGTGTTTTCTCTTCTGGGTCAGGGTTTGAGTGACTCAGGGATGGCTGGGTGACTCACAGGGAGCATCACTGAGACCTCTCACTTCTATCCAGAACATGCTGGAATTTTAAGTATTCTGAGGTGCCCTGACCAATTCCCAACCTGGATTGGCGGGGGGGGGGGGGGCAGGCCCCACTCAAATACTCTGGGTCAGCACAGCTGAGGAGGAGGAGGAGTGTTAGGCTGTTGTGGCCTTCGAGGGAGCTTCCCAGTCTAGGGGTTGGGGGGTGACCTTGGGCCTGGGTTCAGGTGCGAACAGGACCCTCTTACAACCCACAGAGGTGTCCTGACCAGGAAGCACTGGAGGAGCAAGAGAGGACAGTGGGAAAACACTTCCGGGCAAGTCTCCAGGAGTTCCACAGAGGTAGCCAAGAGGCCTTGTGAGTGACTGGGAGAATGCAATCTGGGATGGGTGCAGAGCCAGAGGGGTGGCACGGGCAGTGGAGAGGTGCAGCTGCGGCCAGGTGGGCTGGCAGGGCCTGAAGATGTGGTGCTGGGAGCAGTAGCCACGTGGACAGCTAACTAGGACTACCTACATTTTTTTCTACACCAAATGGGCCTGCAGTCCCTGCCTGCAAAGGGCATTTGTTAAGGCCTGGCAGAGTCAGTTTCAGACCTAATCTAAAGTGCTAGCTGGTCCCGGAATACTCCAGTCCCCTGCATTCCCTACACTGGGCTGTATGTTAGTCCCAAACCCTGCTCTCTGTACACTGACCTGTATGCTAGATAGTCCCGGACCCTGCACTCTGTACACTGGGCTGTATGCTAGATAGTCCCGGACCCTGCACTCTGTACACTGGCCTGTATGCTAGATAGTCCCAAACCCTGCACTGTGTACACTGGGCTGTATGCTAGATAGTCCCTAACCCTGCACTGTGTACACTGGGCTGTATGCTAGATAGTCCCGGACCCTGCACTCTGTACACCGGGCTGTATGCTAGATAGTCCCAGACCCTGCACTCTGTACACTGGCCTGTATGCTAGATAGTCCCAAACCCTGCACTCTGTACACTGGGCTGTATGCTAGATAGTCCCGAACCCTGCACTCTGTACTCTGGGCTGTATGCTAGATAGTCCTGAACCCTGCACTCTACACTGGCCTGTATGCTAGATAGTCCCGGACCCTGCACTCTGTACACTGGCCTGTATGCTAGATAGTCCCAAACCCTGCACTCTGTACACTGGGCTGTATGCCAGATAGTCCCGGACCCTGTACACTGGGCTGTATGCTAGATAGTCCCGGACCCTGCACTCTGTAAACTGGGCTGTATGTTTCATACTCATAATAACCCTATAAAAGGGTGGAGGGTTGGGACTTTAAATGAGATGTGCTTTTAGCAGTATGCGATTAAATATATATATATATATATATGGAATATAAAAAATGTTTCCATAATAGCCAGGCTCAAAGTTACCAACCAAAAAAAGCACTAAACCAAGTGCGGGAGTGACGTCATCGCCACTCCGGCCAGTCACAGCGCCGGTCTCTCTAAGTATCATGGCAGCGGCGGAGGAGAGGAATGAGGGTCATTGCGGGGGCTTCGATCTAAGGTAAGTAATTCATAATGAGCTAGTATGCTAGTCATACTAGCTCATTATGCCTTTGTCTTGTAGGTTTTTATTTATTTTTTTAAATGTTTTTCTGGGTTTACAACAGCTTTAATATCCCTTTGATAAGCCATCTCTGCCATGCCCATTCTCTTCCTACCTGATCCTCCATTGCACTGCTGACTTTCAAGGTTGTGAGCGCTCTAAAGATGGATATTTCATAGGACTTCTTTTGTTGTACACACTGGATTTCAATGCTGATTACATGTGGGAACAAAATGATAAAAATTTTGTTTGGGTACAGTGTTGCATAACCACGCAATTGTCATTTAAAATGCGACAGCTGAAAATTGGCCTGGGCAGGAAGAGGGGAAGAGTTCAGTGTCACTTTAATGTGTATTTTGTCAAATAAAAAGGAAAGAAGTTCCTCTAATGCCCCATACACACGATCAGGCTTTTGCCCGGCCAAATCACATTGGAATTTCATCGCAGTACAATAGAACAGGCCAGATTCAGGTATCTTTACACCGGCGTATCTCCAGATACGCAGCCGTAATTTCAAATGTGCGCTGTCGCATCTTTGCGCCGATTCACAAAGCGAGATACGCTGAAAAATGGATGGCTTCAGACGTCCGACGTAACTTGCCTACGTCGGCGTATCGTGGGCGCATAGCTACGCTTGACGCATTCGGCGTTCCCAATAAAAATATGCAAATGAGCAAGATACGCCGATTCACGAACGTACGTATGCCCGACGCAGTAATCTACGCCGTTTACGTAAGGCGTTTTTCCGGCGTAAAGATAAACCACCAAAAAGGTGGCGCATCCCATGCAAAGGTATGGACGTCGGAAAAAAGCCGCCATTTTTGCGTCGTTAACATAAGTCGTATAGAACAAGAAAGATATCCCCAAGGATGGGACTTTGAAGGCCGAACTCAATGGGCCAGATTCTCATAGAAATTCGCTTGCGTATCGTAAGCCATTTGCACTACGCCGCCGCATCGTACTAGAGCAGGTGCCGTATTCCCTAACCATTTGCTCCGTCGTTTGCGTTGGTGTAGCGAAAATGGCCCAGCGTAAGCCCGCGTAATTCAAATGAGGCGGCTTGTATTTAAATTAAGCGCGCCCCCGCATCCAACGAACTGCGCATGCGCCGGCCGGGGAAGAAGCCCAGTGCGCATGCTCCAGCTCACGTCGGAAAGCGTCGTTGAAACCGACGTCAAAACGACGTGATCGACGCTTACGCAATGCCCTATTCGCGAACGAGTTAGTAAAATGACGTAAGCGACGGAAAAAGCCGACGCTGATCCGACGCCATACTTAACATGGCATCCGACGGAACTTCGTAAGGTTACTCCACATCGAAGCTGGGGTAACCTTACGCGGACGAAAACGACGTACGCGACGGGGCATCGTAAAAGCGATCGGGAATCGGCGTACTAGCCTCATTTGCATATGCAAATGAGAAAACAACGTAAAGGCCACCTAGTGGCCGGAGTTGTCATTACAACTACGATCCGCAAGTGTAATGGTTTTACGCTTGTCGGATGTAGAAGTGTATCTATGCAAAAGTGATGCTAAGCAAAAAGTTTATTAGATGGACCAAACAAGATAACAGTTGATACTTGTTAACAATGGACCTGTAAGGTGAAGGTAATTCTACATAAAACACTTGCAAAATGATATGTAGGTAGGAAACACCAAAGATGAAAAAGTGCACCCAGTGTTAAAGAAAAAGAGAAGAATGTTTTTTTTTTTACAACACATCAGTGTATAATACAACATAATTTAAAAGAAACACTCTCAAAGGGACGATGGAGGATGCCCGATGTGTTTCTGGTCTTGTAGGTAAGTAGAAGACCATCAACAGGGGCCAGAGAGTTGTATGGTGTATACAATTCTCAATCGTTTAGTTTACGGATAGAGGGGTCCCTTGTCTGGGGTAACAGTGGTCAAATGGGCTCAGGGTGTGCCACCTCGAATGCAGCCCTTCCTGGAAACAAATCACAGTCCCAATACGGGGGGGGGGGGGGGTTCCTTCTTTTTAAAAGGCCCCTGAAAACCTGTGGGGTTTGTTTTAGGTTGATCCACCTAAATCACAAGAAGGAAACAGTTACTGCAGTAAAGTTTGTCCGCGGCCCGATGGCGTTAATCCCCGGTGTGTAGGGAGTGAATGGAGCTGTGACGTTCACGTACTAGGCAGTGTTCCACGTGTATCTTAGGCATTCTATTGGACGTGATTCTGAGCATGCGCACTGGGAGACGTCCACAGACTGCGCATTCGCCGTTCGTTCGGGCCCATCATTTGCATGGGGTCACGGTTCATTATAATACAACACGCCCACTGCCTTGCTACTTTTGAATTACGCAGGCTTACGCCGGCCCATTTACGCTACGCCGTCGTAACTTAGGGAGCAAGTGTTTTGTGAATACAGCACTTGCCTCTCTAAGTTGCGGCGGCGTAGCGTAAAGAAGATACGCTACGCCGCACTAAAGATACGCAAATGTATCTAAATCTGCCCCAACATGTTCTATATCTAAACTCTGACGGAATTTCTCGGAATATCCGATGAAAAAACTCAGATGGGGCTACACACGATCGGAATATTTGATGGAAAAAGTCCGTCTGACTTTTTCCATCGGAAATTCCGATCGCGTGTACAAGGCATAAGGCTCTGATCATTGTGCTTGGCAATCATTAGTAGTAGGGTCACAGTCTATTCAACCATGTAGTACTCCAAGGAATAGTCTGAATAGTCCAGAACTACTGGCAGCACATCTGTCATTAGGCCCTGGCTGTGCAGGAGATGGGTTCAAAGAGTCCTAGAGGTTTTATCTACAGTGTGCTGATCCCCTGGTTTCCCTTTATCAGGGACGGGCTCCGACATGATGGACAGTGGACCAAAGGAATGTGTGGAATCTGGGTGGGGGGGTCAGTGAAGGGAACTCTGTGTATTGCACTGTGATGTTTACAATAGACTTCATTGTAAATTCTGTACTACAATGAAGGCCCTTCACGGAAAGCTCTCTCCTACTGTATGATCATTCATTCGAAATTACCCTGAACATTAAATTATCAGAAACAATTTTCAGGTGCTTATGAAGATGGGATATTGGATATATTCTTCAAAGCAATGTACAATCTTTTTATTTTTGATATCAGCTTGAGGTAGATAATCTTATTAATACATGTTAATGTTATAAAAGCCTTGTTTCCATGTATTTGTAACTATATAGGAACATAGTGTCAGCCATCGTTCATTACATATGCAGGTTTTGCTTCTTGCTCTGCAATGCTACACAGCAGTGGCGGCTGGTGCTCAATTTTTTTTGCCACTGTGCCCATCAATTGTCACCACTGTGCCATGCCATCAAACACAGCCACTGTGCCATCAATTGTCACCACTATGCATATCAATTGTCGCCACTGTGCCCATTAATTGTCACCACTGCGCCATACCATCAAACGCAGGCACTGTGCCTTCAATTGTCACTACTGTGCCATCAATTGTCACCACTGTGGTCATCAATCATTGCCACTGTGCCATGCCATCAAACGCAGCCAAAACAAGTAGGGGAAGGGAGTTACCGCTCCAGGTGCTATGACTAAGCGCTAGTTGATAGTGCGAAACGCGTCAGCTGCTCATCCCTGTATTTTTTTGCTGTGATTTGTAGTGTATTTATTCTTTTGAAATAAAGACAACCATCAAGGTTTTTTGGAGTGCGGCTGTCCATATTTTCTTTTCTACTAATCAAACGCAGCCAGTGTGCAATGCCATCAATTGTCGCCACTGTGCCCATCAATTGTCACCACTGTGTCATGCAATCAAATGCAGCCACTGTGCCCATCAATTGTCGACACTGTGCCATGCCATCAAACGCAGCCACTGTGCCATCAATTGTCGCCTCTGTGCCCATCAAATGTCGCCACTGTGCCATGCCATCAAATGCAGCCACTGTGCCCATCAATTGTCGCCTTTGTGCCAATGCCATCAAACGCAGCCACTATGCCATCAATTGTCACCACTGTGCCCATCAATTGTTGTCACTGTGCCATGCCATCAATTGTTGCTACTGTGAACATCAATTGTCGCCACTGTGTCATGCCATCAAACACAGCCACTGTGCCCATCAATTGTCTCTACTGTGCCATGCCATCAAATGCAGCCACTGTGCCAATCAATTGTCGACACTGTGCCATGCCATCAAATGCAGCCACTGTGCCATCAATTGTCGCCTCTGTGCCCATCAATTGTCGCCACTGTGCCATGCCATCAAGCGCAGCCACTGTACCCATCAATTGTCGCCACTGTGGCTTGCCATCAAACGCAGCCACTGTGCCCAATAATTGTCGCCACTGTGCCCATCAATTGTCGCCTTTGTGCCATGCCATCAAACGCAGTAACTGTGCCCAATAATTGTCGCCACTGTGCCCATCAATTGTTGTCACTGTGCCATGCCATCAATTGTTGCCACTGCGCCCATCAATTGTCACCACTGTGCCATGCCATTAATTGTCGCCACTATTTTCATAAATTGCTGCCAGTTTGCCCCTCAAAAACAGCCAGTTTGTCTTGTAAAATGCCGCTAGATTGCGTCATGTAAAATGCGGCAAGATTGCCCCCCCCCCCCCCACCCGGCACTTACCTTTCTTGGGTCAGCCATCCTCCCTCCACGATCCCTCGATGTCTTCTCCTGCCCTTCATGTCGCCTCAGCCAATCAGGTTACCGGTAACCAGACCAGGTGAACCTGATTGGCTGAGACACGTGTCAGTGTTAACCAGGGAACGCACACCCTGTGCATCCCCTGGTTAACTATTTGGAAGCTAATTAGAGCCCACAGGCCCACACTTCCAAAAACCAACCAACTGCTGTTATTCAGAGGGCCAGCACTCACCAGGGGGGCGGCCATCTGAATAGTGAGCGGCGCCGGCGACAATACATAGATTCGTGCAATGCATAAATCTATGTATTGTTGACTTCAGTGATGCCGCCACTGCTACGCAATGGTTGCGCTTTACTGCTGCTTCGTAAGCTGGCTACACGTTGTACTTTTTTTTAAAGAGCTGGATAAAAGGTAAAGGTGATAATTGCCAATTCAATTCCGACGCCCAAAAAAACATGCATGCTCTGAATCATTTCGACGCTTGCTCGGAATCGTTAAACTTTATATTTCTTGGCTCGTTGTAGTGTTGTACGTCACCGCGTTATTGGCTAAAGGAATTTGGTGTGACCATGTGTGTGCAACACAAGTTTGTGCCAACATTCCGTCGGAAAAAAATCCACGTTTTTCTTTACGGAATTTCCGATCATGTGTACTCGGCATAAGAGGGGTTTTTCCTCATGTTATATTAGAAAAATATGCTCTCACTTCCTGTTGAGTCAACGGGACAGAAGTGAAGGGAAATCTTCCTAATGGGACAAGCCTACCCCGCCTCCACCTGAAAATTGTATGTCAACCACCTTCATCAGCTCATCCCCCACAGCTATTACGATTAGTACCACCTCCCCCTCCCTTTTGTGTTGTAAGCTCCACCAGCAGGGCCCTCCTAATCCTTCTGTAACTATACTGTCTCTTTACATTGTAATTAGCTGTGCAAACTGTTGGCACTATATAAATCCTGAATATTAAGAACATGGCCAAAAAAACGGCGGCTTCAACCCTCTTCTACTTTATCAAAAATGAAGAAAAATACTTTAAGAACTCCTGCTCAGTGGAGAATCTGACTAGGTACCTTTCGCATGACCGTTCCGATCTAAAAAACTGACTGGCAGATCTGAACGGAAGCCCGATGTTAGTTTATGGGCAGGCTCATGTAAATGGGCATATGATGTGTGATGTGTGGTTACCTCTAATTACCTCCACGTCCCTCTAGGTCTGAAGAAATTGCACTCTGCCCCCCGAAGCTTAGTCATGGGGATAAAGATCTTATGTGTGTGGGGAGCATATAAACCAAGAAAGCTGCCATCTTAAAGAGGTGGTTCACCCTAAATGTAAGCTCTCCCATGTGATCCAGCATACTGGCGTCAGCGCCAGTATGCTGTTTTTTTTTTTTAAATCCCCCACTTACTGTATTATGTTAAATTTAAATTTCTTACCCCCGTGGTGGACGGCGCCAGTATAGCGCGTCACATCTTACAAAAATACCCGATAAGGACTCGGGTAATCTCGGCGAAAAGGCGGCGCCTGCGCACAGACCTAGGAGCTGACTCCGCAGGCGCTGTATTTCTCCGAGTCCTACGGCTATGGCGCGTCACGCCCTCCGAAAAACGCCGGAATAGGACTCGGAGAAATACGGCGCCTGCGGAGTCAGCTCCTAGGTCTGTGCGCAGGCGCCGCCTTTTCGCCGAGATTACCCGAGTCCTTATCGGGTATTTTCGTAAGATGTGACACGCTATACTAGAGCCGTCCACCGTGGGGGAAAGAAATTAAAATTCAACATAATACAGTAAGTGGGGGATTTAAAAAAAAAAAAAACAGCATACTGGCGCTGACGCCAGTATGCTGGATCACATGGGAGAGCTTATATTTAGGGTGAACCTCCGCTTTAACCTCTGTGTAATCTGCAACTTTCATGGTTCTGCATGTGATCAGTTGTGACACCAGCCATTTGATAGTTGGACAGTTTGGTTGACAGCACAAGCAAAAGTGACAGTTAGCATTCCCAGCATGCTGTGAATGCAACTGTTTTTTGAAACCGTTAGAGCCCTTTCACACTGAAGCGTTTTTACAGCGTCTTGGCGTTAAAAATAGCGCTCTTAAAACGCTCATAAAACGCTCTCCATGCATCTTAATGGACCTTTTCACACCGAGTCCTGCAAGCGCTGTAAAAACGCCTTACCCTTTCACACTGAGGCGTTGAGAAAAGTCTTGCAAGCAGCAGCTTTTGGGCGCTGAAAAAAAACCGCTCCAAATAACCCCTCTCCATTGAAATGAATTGAAAGCGCTGTAAAAACGCCTTACCCTTTCACACTGAGGCGTTGAACTGGCGGGGCGTTGAGAAAAGTCCTGCAAGCAGCATCTTTGGGGCAGCTTTTGGGCGCTGAAAAAAAACGCTCCAAAAACGCCCCTCTCCATTTAAATGAATTAAAAAACGCTGTAAAAATGCCTTACCCTTTCACACTGAGGCTTTGAGAAAAGTCCTGCAAGCAGCATCTTTGGAGCACTGAAAAAAACGCTCCAAAAACGCCCCTCTCCATTTAAATTAATTGAAAAGCGCTGTAAAAACGCCTTACCCTTTCACACTGGGGTGCTGCTAAAATGCCCTAAAACGTTAGAGTCTTAGCGGTGCCTTACCAGCACATTGTGATTGCAGATGAGGCTTCGCTCGAATAACGCTGTAATAACGTTTGAAAAACGCTGTAAAAACGCTCAAAAAACACCCCAGTGTGAAAGGGGCCTTAGGTTTAATTCCGCTTTAACTTCAATAGAACTTTTCACCCAGGCAGAAGATAAAAAAAATCTACCAACATAGCAACAAGTGATGAAAAGATGATAATTTTTCCTATTGGCTAAAATAAAAAACGTCAAAGTTCAAAAACGTCCGATGACGCTGTATGCAAACGCTTGAATACACGTGAATACGTGTGACAAAACGACGGGGAAAAAAACGACGCAAATCGCCTACGCTTAGGTGTGAATGCAGCCTTAAAGCCCCGTACACACGTTCGGTATTTCCGATGGAAAAAGTCCAACAGACTTTTTCCATCGGAAATTCCGATTGTGTGTATGCCCCATTGGAGTAATTCCACTGGAAATTCCAATGAATTCCATCTGGGTTTAGATAGAGAACATGTTCTCTTTTGCTCCGATGGAATTCCGTGTGTACGTGGCTCAAAGGGTAGAGGACATGGCCATGGGGGTGATGTGAAAGGGGGCAGAGGACACCACTGTGGGGTGATGTGAAGGGGGGCAGAGGACACCACTGTGGAGTGGGAGGGGTGTTGATATGAAGTAGTGGGGCAGAGGACCCAATTTGTTGAGGGGGGGGGGTTGTTTGAAAGGGGTCAGAGGACACCGTTGTGGGGCGATGTGAAGGGGGTCAGAGGACGTCGCTGTGGGGTGATGTGAAATGTGAGGGGTGTTGATGTGAAGTGGGGGCAGAGGACCCCAGGTGTGGGTGGGAGGTGGTGTGAAAGAGGACACCACTGTGGGGTGATGTGAAGGGGGCAGAGAACACCACTGTGGAGTGGGAGGGGTGTTGATATGAAGTGGGGGCAGAGGATCCAAGGTGTGGGGGGGAGGCGGTGTGAAAGGGGTCAGAGGACACCGTTGTGGAGTGATGTGAAGGGGGGCAGAGGACACCACTGTGGGTGGGAGTTAATGTGAAGGGGCAGAGGACCCCAGGTGTGTGTGTGTATGTGGGGGGGGGGGGGGGTGGTGATGTGAAAGGGGTCAGAGGACCCTGCTGTGAAGGGGAAGCTGTGACGTGAAATAGGGGACTGTGATTTTAAGGGGGAGGGGGGTGCAGTTGTGATATGCAGTGGGGCCTGAGGACACCGATGTAAAAGCTGGGTCATTATACAAGGAGGTGGACTTTGATGTGAAGAGTCACAAAAATATGTAATTCGGACCTTTGCTGAAAGACAATGTTACCATTTAAACCTCCTGAATTTTTTTATTTAGTACCTCTACTTTACAACTAGCAGCGATATATGTATATATATATATATATATAATATATATATATATATATATATATATATTAGGGCTGTTACTGATCAAAATTTTTGTGTTCGATTAATCGTTTTTTTTTTTTTAATCGATTAATCGACTAATTTCGATTAATTATAAACGCACATACAGATCCAACTACTTTTAGCTGATCTCCTTGCAGGCCGATTCCCAGTGCAGCTACCAACCACTGGAAAAATGGATAGCAGGATACAAAAAACACACAAAGGCAGCGCTTGCTGGGAATAGCATTAAAACTTTTATAGTCTTCAAGTAGGTAACCAAATAAATATTGCACTGGAGATAAAATCGAAGTTACATAAACTGTAAAAATGGTGCGAGTAATACCAAACGGTACCAAAAGCAGTCATAAAAACATGTAGCCAAGTATGATACTGGTATAAAAATGTGTACAACGATACCACTGCTGAATCCAGATGAGGAGAGGTTAACATCAGTCCGTCGGCATGTAGATGTCCCATGAAGGGAACTATCACAACTCCCAGTGGATGGCTGTAGAATCCCAGGGTGATAGAGGGAAGTGATAGAGGGAAGTGTAACAGCCCTTGCGTGTGGCAGATAGTAAGGTCCCGCCGGCATGCAGATATTAGGGCATAGCAAAAGAGGCCTTCAGATGGACACGGCAAGCCCCGCCGGTGTCCGTGATGTTACCAGATCTCCAACGGAACTCCCTGAAGTCCCAGAAAACCGGCGGGGAGGGGAGTACCAATCAAAAAATTTTAAATCGAAAAAGATGATTATCTCGATCAAAAAAAATAAAAGATTCGACGACTAAAAGTTAATTTCACAGCCCTAATATATATATATATATAATATATATTGCTGTTAGTACTTTATAGTATTTACCTTGTACTGCACTCTCGCTCTTCCTTTATTGACTCCGTTTGACAACTGGACTGTACAGCTGTTTGTAAAACTGTTTGACACATGGAAGCTATAGAGTTGTAAAAGTTAAATGCCACTGTGACAGATCTCCCCCTACTGACAGCTGAGCATAATATCCAGCAGAGGACGACAGAGTCCGCAAACTGACAATGGATGTATATGTATGCACACAGTCTGACTTGTAAAAAGTTTAAGCAAATGTTTAACACATCAGTATATACTGTATTTAAAAAAAAAAAGAGAGGGGCACTGTACACAATAGTGAAAATAAAAAGGTTGTAAAAGAATAAAAAATTTAAAATAAAATACAAACTTTTAAATATTCATAAAAAAGACAAATTGATTTCAAATAGACCCACAAAGTGCAAGATTCTCTAAGAATTCCGGCGGTGTAGCGTAAGCCAGTTACACTACGCCGCCGCATCGTACTAGAGCAAGTGCTTTATTCTCTAAGCACTTGCTCCGTAGGGTTCGCCTGCGTCGCGTAAATCGCGCAGCGTAAACCCGCGCAATTCAAATGGGGCGGCTTGTATTTAAATTAAGCGCGCCCCCGCGCGTCGAATGAACTGCGCATGCGCCGGCCGGGGAAAAAGCCCAGTGCGCATGCTCCAGCTCACGTCGGAAAGCGTCGTTGAAACCGACGTCAAAACGACGTGAGCGTCATTTACGCAACTCCCTATTCGCGAACGAGTTAGTAAAACGACGTAAGCGACGGAAAAAGCCGACGCTGACCCGACGGTACTTCGTAAGGTTACTCCACATAGAAGCTGGGGTAACCTTACGCGAACAAAAACGACGTACGCAACGACGGGGCGGCGTAAAAGCGATCGAGAATCGGCGTACTACCTCATTTGCATATGCAAATGCGAAAAACAACGTAAAAGCCACCTAGTGGCCGGAGTTGTCATTACACCTACGATCCGCAAGTGTAATGGTTTTACACTTGTCGGATGTAGAAGCGTATCTATGCCAAAGTGATGCTAAGCATCACGCGCATAGATACGAGACAAAAAAAAACGGCGATACGACGGGGTATCTGAGATACTCCGTCGTAACGCCGCTGAGAATCTGGCCCAAAGTAATGTTGAAATGGTCTTTCTGACATTAGATTTTCTTTTGGATGAATAATTAAAAGGAATACTTTTATTAACTTGCCAGGTAAGTATGACTTAAAAACTTTGGCCCGGATTCACGTAGCACTTACGCCGACGTATCTCGAGATACGGCGCGTAAGTGTAAATATGCGCTGTCGTATCTATGCGCCGTACCCATAGAACTAAGATACACCAAAAAACTGACTTCATCCGACCGATGTAACTTGCCTACGCCGGCGTATAGTGGGCGCATAGTTACGCTGGATGCATTTGGTACTCTCATTGATTTGTGATGCAAATGAGGGAGATACGCTGATTCTCAAACGTACTTGAGCTCAGGGCATGTTTTAGGCGATTTGCGTAAGGGTTACGTCCGGCGTAAAGTTATTCCTCATATAGGAGGCGCAACTCATGCAAAGATATGAACCAGGGAACAGCCGTCTTGTTTTACGTTGTTTACGTAGTACTACGTGAATAGGGCTGGGCGTAGGTTACGTTCACGTCGTAGGCAGTGATTCAACGTATCTTAGCTAGTTATTTCGACGTGGTTGTACGCATGTGCACAGGGATACGTCCAAGTTATGACGCATGCGCCCGTTCGTTAAAGTACTTGCATGGGGTCACGCTTCATTACCATGCATCACACCCACTTCCAGCCCACTTCCACCTACTTTGACTTAAGTCGGCTTACACCGACGAATATACGCTACGCCGGCGCAACGTTGGGCGCATTTTCTTTCTTTCTGTGAATTTCATACTTGCCTCTCAACGTTGCGCCGGCGTAGCGTAAAGAAGATACTGTGAATCCGGGCCAACATCAATTTATTCCAAGTCCACTTTACATATTGATGTTTTAAATTCATACTTACCTGGTGCCCTTTTATTTGTTTTGTATGCCTATAGGGGACGACCAACCCCCAAGGAGCTGCTGGTGGTTGTATGTTTCCTTCGCCCACCAGGGATCTACTCACCCTACTATCATTACCACTGCTCGTCAAGTATGCTTTTTTCACGTGCTCATTATGTTCACTTGCATGTTAGTACAGTGCTGGCCCACTTGCTATTTTATAGCTTGTGTTTTTGTTGCTTAGCTCTTTTTTTAACCTTTGCTATTCCCCTATTGTGTACTATGTCCCAAGTTCTCTTTTTTCTGTATACTGATGTGTGTTATCACAAGTTGGTATAAGGTTAATTACCCCAAGGTGGGGGACATCTACTATACCGCTAGAGCTCATTTTACTAAAGCTATTTCAGTGGAAAATGTTGTGTAAGATGTGGGTTTACAATTTGAATTTTTTTTTATAATTCTGCAATACTTTACTAACGACAATAAAAACCCTATACTATTAAAGCTCAACTCCAGGAAATCTGAAAATACACCTTTGCAGTGTGGGCTGCGTTGGTACTGCAAGTATTAAAGCAATACTAAAGGTAATTTATTGCAGTGCAGTTGTTTTGCACAGAGCAATCCGGATCCTCTACTTTTTTTTGTGTCCCCCCCCGGCGGGTGATGCCCTCTGGCTTCTGG